>JAOEGT010115379.1:0-12213 GCA_025447795.1 Speoplatyrhinus poulsoni | reverse complement strand
CACATATATATATATATATATATATATACATAGACACATATATATATATATATATATATACATATACACATATATATATATATATATATATACATATACATATACATATATATATACATATATATATATATATATATACACACATGCATACATATACATACATATAGTAAAACATCTAAATGTATAAATAGTATATATAGTATAAATAGTATAAAATGCTGCAGTAGTCTCAGAATTATTTCCGCGGCTATATATATATACACTGTATATACACCGTCACGACGGTCGAACGCAGCGTGACATATTCCGGGCGCGAGCACAAAGACTCGCCCACGGGCTCGTCACGCTTGGGATTAAAAATAGCCCGAGGTCGCAGCGACGGGGAATTTAATTGAACAGAGTCGTGCCGCTATTGACAAAATATTCCGGCAACCCTGTGAATGGAGGCTGGTGTTTGAGTGTTTGAATAGCTCGGCCTTGGCGGAGATGACTGTATTCTGTCAGATCTAGCGATGGGTGGGGGAGGGGGGGGAGTAGGGAGAGAGAGAGAGGGGAAGAGAGAATGGAGGTTTAGGTGTCTATAGGCTCCACAGTGAAACACCAGACTCTGGTTGCTATATACTGTATCTACGCCTGTTGTACATTGGGGCTAACGGGCTACCAGCTGTTGGAATGCCTGAATTAACCATCAGTTACCTTGCTTCTAGCTAGCTTCTGCTTATAGGGCATCCAGAGGAACACTACCCTACAATAGCCTCTCCCCCTAACCCCACCACACACACACACACCAGCCGCGCTGATGCAGTTATACCACAGTTCCATGGTTGCAATGCTCTGCATTGTTAATTTATTTATTTAACTTTTTTTTTTTTAAGATTGCCCCTGCAAGGCCAGAGTGAGAGGAATAGCACATGGGGTTGCGTAAGCCGGCAGGTGTCACGCGGCTTATAGCCAAGGCTTTAGCCTTGACTAGGCTAAGCTAGGCTAGGCTAGCTGATCTGGCCCAGCTGTGCAGCCTTTCTCCGCCCGCATAAAGAACCATGTGTGACGACGTCACCCCGCCTCATGTACCTGGTTCTTCGCTCTCCGGCTCGTCCCACGATGACTCAGACACTCCCATGGCTTGGCACTTCTTCCCATGAGCCTTAGATTTCATGTGTTTAGTAAGGTTCCCTGCAAAGGAAAAGAAGAGTATTGGCACATACTGTCATCGGAATAACAGTGTTAAGAAATTCCTTTAAAACTACCAATGATCATGCCCAGAGGAAGCATATACAAGCTGAATAACACGGGGCCCAACACAGAACTTTGGGGCACACCACAGCACAACAGGGCAGTGTCAGACATTGATGTTCCTACTGACAGAGAAACTCCTATCAGAGAGGTAAGAGGAAAACCAATTCAGAGCAGATCCAGAAATGCCCACAAATGTATTTAGTCTGTCAATCACAATGCCATGGTCAACAGTATCAAAGGCAGCACTGAGATCCAGTAAAACATGCACAGAAATCATTTTTCAGCAGCCATTAAAATATAATTGTAAACCCTAATAAGGGCAGTTTCAATGGAATGCGTTTTACGAAAGCCAGACTGGAACTTATCAAAGATATTTTGAGCCTCCAAAACATCATGTAATTGCATTGCCACAACATTCTCCAAGATTTTTGATACAAAAGGCAATTTTGAAATAGGCCTGTAGTTATTAAACACTGATGTGTCCAGATAATTAAGGGCCAATATAATTAATTGCTTTTAAAAGCAATGGCGTAGGCAAGATATCCACATGGCTTTGCGAAGATTTCATAGAGCTTTCGGGTGTTCATTGCATGCAGAAGAAAAACAAGAAGCTCTAGCATCACTGATCATCTTGTTTAGAGTTACTAAACGCTCCTTAAGATAAAGACGATGTACTTGGAGCCGAGTCATTTTCCATAACCGCTCCGTCTTCCGACAGCCACGTCTAAAACTGAGGATGACGTCGCTCATCCACGGAGATGTATTAACAGCAGGTAGCCACCTGATCCAACAGCACGGTGCAGTGCTCACTAAAGGACTGCACAAAAGCATCAACATCATTTATACTAGGCACCAAGCTGAAGTCAAACGCAGCTGAGAAGTTTTCAACTGCCAGCTGGTTTATAATGCGCTTGCAAGATGCTCGTTTAAAAGGCACGGGATCCACATTAACAACCAGATCAAAAAGAATGCAATTATGATCACGAACACATACACATAGAAGTTGTGCAGTGTTCTCTTCATTTCTTCCGCGGCTGTATGTGTACAGACACTCAGTCAAAACACATTTCACACCCGCCCTTTACCTCTGTAAGCATCCTTACGCAAAACGCCTCCCAATTTCTTGTAATTGTGGTGATTCTGTGTAAGACAAAGGGACAAGCATACTTCCACCCCCATTACCTTTGGTTTTGAAGGCAAAGTTGCAGTGTTTGCAGACGTACGGCCGGACATCGGTGTGCGTTCGGATGTGTTTCCTCAACATGCTGGGCTTCTTGCATCGAATGCCGCACTCGCCGCAGACGTATTTGCCCCTGCCTCGGCCACGCACGTACACGTACTCCTCGTTGGACTTGTAGCTGGAAAACAGAGACAGCGAGAGATAATGATTTGGTTTTCTTTTTAGCATTTTACAATATGCGTCTACTGCAATGATGACTGAATTAATACCACATTACTAGGACATTAAAAATGACGACGATTAGTCAAAGTGTAACCAGAGAGACTGGAATAACAGAGAGGGTTCAACAGACTTCTCAGCAGAATTTTCACCCCTTTCTGCAGGCCTGAACGACCCAGCGTTCCATGCAAATCAATGGGGAGGTCTATGGAGGGTCTATGGCGGGTCTATTAAAACAGTTAACATTAACATTTGATTGCGATGACGCACAAATGCTCCAACAGTACGCTCATAAGCCAAAAAGCAATTTTAAATGGATTTGAAGTGTAGAGCCTTTGTCAACCGATATAATGCAGATTGTTATAAAAATGGGAAGCATTGATGTGTGTCATCACAGTGCAGAACTATTATGTAGATCACAGCTCAAATAGACACAGTTTAGGGTGTATTTACTCTACAAGTGATTTGTGTTGGTTTTAGTTCAATTATGAGGTCTCTAATTGATACACCAGTCACACATACACACACTGTAAAAAATGGCTCTTCAAAAATAAGTAAAAAAAAATGTATGAATACAAACTTGCTCATAATAAGCAAATAAATCCTCCAATAGACCAAGTGAAAATTTGCTTGTAAGATTTCTTGAAACAACATTATATCTGGACAGAAGAGCTCTTGTTAGGTAATTGTGTCTTATATTAAGTATAGTTAAGACATTTTTATTAGAAATTAGACAAATATACTTTGTAAGATTTAGATTTTTTTGTAGTGCATCTGTAAGTATTTATCATTAACAAAACCATCTTTATGCAGGCAGGATGGGGAAGCACCACCAAAAACCCCAGCTCATCTAAGTCCCCTAGCTATTCCCTACAGCCCCACTAGACCACATAGAGAATACCAGCTTTTCTGTGCTGCCCGCGTTCCCCTCCGCCAACAATAGCAGCAGCTACAGAAAAGGAAGGGAAACCTCATCTCAGCCAACAGCCCGAAATAGTCAGCATTTATAAAAATCAAGCAACACATTTAGCTCTAGTCTAAGAAAATGTTGTTTATAGGCAATTTCCATGTTTACCGAAAAGCTATTTGCGGGAACACAGCGGAACCCACAGACTTTTTCCAACTAATTGAATTGTCCGCTATGAAAAACCCCATCTGTTCCCTACACATGATAAAACGGTAAATCCATTCTGGGTCCCAAATATCCAATGTGTGCACTATTGTCTATATTTAATTGCAGGATGTGCAGCACACACATAAACAGAGATCACGTGCATGCGTCCTGTTTTAGAACAAACAGCGAGTCAAAGCAAATCGTTGCACAACGAGACCCCGTCTCAAGAGTGACACCGCGTTGCAGTCGCCTCAGAAGACGGCTAACTGTTCCCTGGCGCACATTTCGTGTCACCGCTAAAAATACACGCTCACGTCTTCAGCACCACGGCAAGACTGAAGTGGCACTTCAACGGTGTGCCACTCTGTCAAAGAACCATCTCCACAGCCCTGAAAACATACATTACGACGAAAACATACATAGATGACGAGAAGGAATCTTCACAGAAATATATAATTTTATGGGGCACCTGAAATTCAAAGCAGAGCATATGTGAAGGATGTTGTCGCTTTGAGGGCTCCAGTCCTTGCTCTAAACATGGTATAGACAGATTTATGGCATGTTCAACTCTATGGCACCATGACATACACCCTGCGCAGTTTCACATTATTCATTATCAGTGAGAAAGATAATTATTGTGTCCTTCATGTCAAAGGTAGTTCTAAAGATGAGAAAGCTGGCTAAGGATGAAAAAGCTGGCAAGATACGTCGTTGCCTGAGTGGTTTGTGGATTGCGCTACCCTCTACTCATGACACTCAAAATGGGGCTCAGGCACATCCTGTTTCCACTGATCATCCTTGAGATGACTCTACAACTTGATTGGAGTCCACCTGTAGCAAATTCAGTTGATTGGACATGATTTGGAAAGGCACACACCTGTCTATATAAAGGTACCACAGTTGACGATGCAGTCAGACCACAAACCAAGCCCTGAAGTCAAAGAAATTGCCATGTAGACCTCCAATAAAGGATTGTATCAAGGCACAAATATGGGGAAGGCTACAGAAAGATATATGCAGCATTGAAGGTTCCAATGAGCACAGTGGCCTCCATCATCCGTAAATGGAAGAAGTTTGGAACCACCAGGACTCTTCCTAGAGCTGGCTGCCGGGCCAAACTGAGCGATCGGGAAAGAATAGCTTTAGTCAGGGAGGTGACCCTAAAGTCACTCTGACAGAGCTCAAGCGTTGTTCCGATAGAGAGAGGAGAACCTTACAGAAGGACAACCATTTCTGCAGCACTCCACCAATCAGGCCTGTATGGTAGAGTGGCCAGACGGAAGCCACTCCTCAGTAAAAGGCACAGGACAGCCTGCCTGTAGTTTGCCAAACGGCACCTGAAGGACTCTCAGTCCATGAGAAAGAAATGGTCTGATGGTCTGATGAAACAAAGATTGAACTCTTTGGCTTGGATGCCAAGCGTCATGTCTGGAGGAAACCAGGCACCCAGGAACTGGGAGACTAGTCAGGATAGAGGGAAAGATGAATGCAGCCATGTACAGAGACATCCTTGATAAAAACTGCTCCAGAACGCTCTGGACCTCAGACAGGGGAGAAGGTTCATCTTCCAACAGGACAACGACCCTAAGCACACAGCCAAGATAACAAAGGGGTGGGTTCGGGACAACTCTGTGAATGCCCTTGAGTGGCCCAGCCAGAGCCCAGACGAACCCGATTGAACATCTCTGGAGAGATCTGAAAATGGCTGTTCACAGATGCTCCCCATCCAACCTGATGGAGATTGAGGTAAAAAGTAGGTGTGTTAAGCTTGTAGCATCATATCAAAGACTTACTCAAGACTTGAGGCAGTAATTGCTGCTAAAGGTGCTTTAATAAAGTATTGACCAAAGGTTGTGAATACTTATGTACTTATGTTTTTTGTTTTTACTTTTTTGTAAATTTATTCAAACAAACTTTTTTCACTTTGTTATTATGGGGTATTGTGTGTTAAATATTGAGGGGAAAAGATCCATTTTGGAATAAAGGCTGTAACATAACAAAATATGGAAAAAGTGAAGCGCTGTGGATACTTTCCGGAGGCACTTTATAAAATGTGTCACCACTTGGTCATTGTTGGTACAGTATGCAGTAGACCAAACACACAGAGTAAATTGCTTTGGAATATATATCGCAGGATCAGCCAGACTAACAAAAAAAAAAAACGTGCATTCCCGGAAAATACAGTACTCCATTTTCTCGCCAGGATGCATTTACAGTATAATGCAGTCAGTGAGACGGAGTGGCATTCAAGAGAGTGCCGCCTGCTGCGCTCGTTAGCATGCGCGGAAATCCGTTCAGCGGGTAAAGGAGCGGTGGCGGTTCACAGAGATAGCGAACGTTTGGGAGATAACACTCGGGCGAAGGAACGCCAGTTAGCTAGAGACAGATTTGGCAGAGCAACCTAGCAACAAAAGATGGAGAAAAACCGT
The DNA here is from genome assembly GCA_025447795.1 of Speoplatyrhinus poulsoni. Lineage (NCBI taxonomy): Eukaryota > Metazoa > Chordata > Actinopteri > Percopsiformes > Amblyopsidae > Speoplatyrhinus > Speoplatyrhinus poulsoni. Next base: position 6,035 of record JAOEGT010115379.1, on the reverse strand, counting down.
GTGGGTGGGAGACAGACTGGAGGGAAGATGGGGGGGCTGCTGTGGGGGTGCTGTAGGGTGCACTTCCTGTGTATGTGTGTGTGTGTATGAGTGAGTGAGTGAGTGAGTGAGTGTGAGTGAGTGAGATAGAGAGATAGAGAGAACGTGCGCGCACACACACACACACACACACACACACACACGGGAAGGTTGCCTGGAAAACTAAATCGCCATCCAGCACAACACAAACTGTATACTGTACTGTACATACACACAAAGTACAGTAGGATCTGTGTCCATGAAGTGGAAACGCAGCGGTTCTGATCTTTCATTTGCTGCTCCAGTTTGACACTGCTTCCATTTCTCCTATCGAGCCCATCTGCTGCCGTACAGTGAATAGACATGTCATAAGCGCTAGCTAGCTTTTTAAAAGACACTTGTAAAAAGACCAGAAAAGGGGCATGCAATGGAAGCCTGAACACACACACACACACAGGCTACAGGTACAAATGACATCCCCACGGACCCCACTGTGAACCATCTGTCATTACTCTGCGGACGTCTGCTCACAGTAAGGTTTGTTTACACCCTCCACCGTCAGCCATTTTCTCAGCGCCCAGGTAGGCTGTGGAACTGAGAAATACATTACCTGCATAATTAGGCATTACTGCTATTCCTGAATTCAATCGGTGTATAAAGGGCTAGAGTATGTCTACAGTATACCATTACTCTTGCCACGTTTATTCACACAGCCCACAAGGCTGCCAAAAAGGTACCAAACCGTCAGTTGGTCGACAATCTGTGTTTTGTTAGCTCGGTGTGCTTCTATTTTCAGATAAAGTTGGACATGAATGGACCCTTTTCTAAAAATTGATCAGCTCACGCAAGAGGCGTGGGAGAGAAGAGCATAAATGAGGAGCGAGCACACTGAATGGACTGTCAGCTTGGTGTATTTCTGTCTTTAATCCCAGCGGTCTTACATTTAAGACACTTAAGCAGCCCCCCCCGTAAACTTCCAAGGAAAGGCCATAAACAGAGGAAGAAATCTTTTTAAGGAGCTGTATACACTAAGTGCATTATAACTGTATTATGTTTTCTTTTGTAGAACAGTGATGCATTGAGTGTGTGCTAATGAGAACTAACGCCCAGTGCTCAGTAATGGCTCCGGCAGCCATTAGTAAAGGCTGCATGCAAGACAGCCATCTGGCAGGCTTCACTGTTGCGTACCCGCCTTCGAAGATCCGGACACGTGGAGGAGGGTCGCTCTTGGAGGTGGAGGGCCCTTCCTCTTCCACCCTGCCTTTCTTTTTCTTCTCCTCTATTTCGTGCCGTGGCAGATCCTTCAGCTCGACGGTGGCGCCAGTTGGGGTGGCATGTACCTACACTCAAGACAGAAACATTTACCCAAAGACTGACAACATCTAAGCTATGTTTGAGCACTGGCGTTAGCCATCATCTTATACAGTTTTTAAGGTACAAAACAAACGCATATTGTAACAATTAAACCAAGTGATTCATTTAGACCATTAAATGGCATTTATAAGCCGGAAAATATGGTAATTGGAACCCAAACAGATATGGTTACCCTGCTATCTATATTATATGTATTGTTTATCCTTTATAACAAGGAATCAAAGTCAGGCATTCACATTTTGGTTGGAAGTTGGAAGGGCCATATTATAGTCGATTAATTTGATTAATGTTTCACTTCTAGATACACTTCTCGAAGAACAATAACATTGATACATTTATAAAAAAATAAAAGAATAAAAAAAAAACACTAAATTAAATATAACTATATTATATATATTATATAACTATAAATAATTTAGCTAAATATAAAACACCTGAGTCGGGCAGTGGGAGGTCTGACCAGGGGTTAGTTATTCTCAAGAACGCTTGCTAAATTCATACTCAAATCAAAACAATATCCATCTGCAGCGCCGCCCCACACATTGAAACACATTGTGAAGCAAAGCATTCTACTACTACTACTACTTTGTTGATGTGAGCGTTGTTCGTCACTTTGTTTATGTTCCTATTTTGGGAGCCAGGGCTGTGTAAAAGTATCGGATCATTTGTTTCTGGTTTTTAACGGTAAGCTAGCGGAATGCGAGGAGATATTTGCTGAATTATGACATCAAATGTATTAGCTTACAATTAGCTTGCAATAGCTAACTATTGCAAGCTAATTGTAACTAACTAATTGTAGCTAACTTTTCACTCTGATGACCGAGGGCCTATCTGGACCTTGGACGTGGACAACAACAGGCTCTCGTGCATATTTACCTCTGAGACGCGTGGCGTGCCTCTGCTGGAGGACGCCATGTTGCCCGTGGCGGGCGCAGGAGCGGGCGCGGAGGCGGCCACTGTGTAGAGCTGCGAGCCGCCCCTCTGCTTGGTGCACAGCAGCGACAGCGCCACCTTGGTGCTGAGGCCGGGCAGGTTGGGGTTGTGCGCGCCCACGCTCCAGGTGGCGTAGGCCGAGGCCCGGGGGTCACCGCCGCCGGCGCACGGCGTGGGCTTGGTGTAGCTCAGGTAGCACCAGCTGACCGCCGTGGCAGTGTGGAGGCTGGACCAGGAGGGGGCGCCACCACCAGGGCTCCCGGGGCTTTGGACCCCCGGAGCCTCCCCCTTGATTGGTTTGGTTGTGGCTTCTGGGCTCTCCCCTTCCCCCTCCTCCCCTTGTTCCAGTTTCCCCCCTCCCCCGCCCTCCCCCACGGTCTTCACGGGGACGTCCTCGACTCGCTCTGGCTCCGTCCTCGCGCCCTCTTCCAGTTTTACCTTATTTCCTTCCTCCTGCCCCAGCTCGGCTTTAAGCCCCGCCTCCAATTTCTGCTCCTCCCCCGCCCCCGCGCCCCCCTCCTCCTTCACCCTTTTCTGATGCCTCCGGGCTTCCGTACTGAGCTCCAAGCTCGCTGCCGGAGAGAGCATGCGCTTGCTGCCGCCGGCCCCCAGGGGGCCGTAGCTGTCCTCCCCCTCCCCCGAGGACGGCTCCCCCCCACGCAGGGGTAGGGGCAGGAAGCTTTTTACTTCCTGGAACGGTACCTCCAGAAGGGACCTACGCAGGGAGTCGCGCTCCAGCCGGCCCACAAGCACCATGGCCGTGACGGCCGAGGAGTGGGCGTGGGTGTGGTGGTGGTGGTGTGGAGGGGCCAGGATCTGGGACAGGGTGGTGTACATGGCCCTGGCGTAACTCGGCACGTGGGCGTGGAGCCGCACGGGCACCGCCAGCGGTAGGGTCAGGACGGGCGTGATCCTCGCCAGGCACGTGGTCACCAGCGGGCACCGGGGGAAGGGCCCGGAGAATAGGGGCTGAAGGGCGAAGGGCTCCACGGAAAGGTGTCTTCCCGGGGGTCTGGGGCCGCAGGAGAGAGCCGCGGCCTGACTGGCCATGGGCCGGGAGGGGAGCGGAGGCGGGGGAAGGTGGTGGATGTTACGCGGGGGGCTGGGTGGGCCAGCTGTCCGCACAGAGAAGGCGGGGGTCAGCGGGAGCAGCAGCTCGACTGCCAGACCTGGGGGAAACCCCTGGGGCTGGCTCTGGGAAGGCTTTCCCACGCCCGTCCCCACATCCTCCTGCTCCGGCTCTCCCAGGGTGGCGTGGCGTACCAGGAGGCACTTCCTCCTCTCCCTCCAGGCGCAGGTGGGGCGCCGGGGCGACAGCAGCGAGCCACAGTCGAAGGACTTGCTCCGGGCCTCGGCGGCCGCCTTGTCCGCCTGTCTACTGGCAGGGGCCTGCTCCGATGCGGAGCGCCTCATCTCCTTGACGATGCCCGCCGGGTGGTGTTCCAGGTGGGGCACCGCCAGCCTCTGGCAGCCCTGACCTCCGGAGGTGGAGGTGGAGGGGGTGGGGGTGTCCTCGCTCTCGCCACCCACGGGGCTGCGGGGGGGCAGCGACGTTGCAGACGACGACGCCACCGACTCGAAGCTGGACTCGCCGGACGACTGAGCGGCCATCTCTGCCAGGCGCAGACGCTTCTTCTTCGGTGGGAGCTTCTCAGCGGGGAGCTGGGCCAGCGACTGGCTGCGCTGGGGCCACTGGAACTCCTCCACACGCTCAGTTTCCTGGGAGGGACACACACATTAGGGTTGGGTACCAAACTCTGTACCGAATTACGTCGGTACTGCCGAGTACCGATTGAGGTCAAATCAATCGTTACCAGATTTCGGTACCTTAGAGCACGTAATGAGAGAAACGCGAGTGAGATTACATCATCCCTGCACAGCCTGCAGCTTGTTCATTGTTCAACACGATCACGGCTACAGCGAGCCAAAAGCAATCACAGGTTTACCTTCTTCTAAAGTTACTCCCACTTAGTTTCGTAGTTCATAGAGGGTTCAATTTATCCAGTGCTACTTACAAAAAACTAGAAAATAATTACATTCTGGCCTATAAATAGATTTTCGCTGTGCCGTCATCTAGTAGGCTAAAGGAGTTTCCGGTATTAAGTATTTTAATTTTAGCGCGTTTCGCGCGTTTCTGTTTATCAGGGGATTTCCTGCATGGAGCCTCCGTTAAGTTGGAGCTCTCGACAAAACTGTGTCGGGTGTTCGTGTAAAACGCTACGTAGTTTGCAGTTGAGACTGGAGCAATGAGATAAACAGCTGTAGAAGCAAACAAAGCAAACTCTTGCAGCGGTATGATGAGAGAGCAGGAATCGGAGACGTGTACGCTATAGCAACCATAGCAACTAGAGCTGGGTCCCATTAACATTTGAACAGATTAAGATATCGCTAACGTAAAACATTTTTATACACCAGCTTGAACATTAAGTAAAACTACTTCAAAGTCGTGATTTAGACATTAGATATTTTCTCCTGGTTGGTCAGACATCGCAGAAATACAGAACTTGCTCTATCTGATATTTTTGCTGTTTGTTTACGGAATTTATTAGATGATTGACAAGAAAGCTCAGGCTCTGAGAGCCAATCAGAGCTAGAGTAGGGGCCGGTCTTCACAAAATACTGTATGTGTGCGTGTCGAGAGACTCAGGACAGTAATTCATTAGATGCCTATTTTAATTCAAACGTTTACCCGCCAGAGTGTGGTAGGCAGTCTCTGAAATGTACCACCTCGCCAAAAGGAAAATCTACCCCGCATTTGGCGGGTATTCATTTCGGACCCTGCATGCATTGAAGCACATTGAATTAACCTCTGTGTTTTGTATTGTATGTATTATATATGTATAAACACTTAAATGCTCAGTGTGTGTGTGTGTGTGTGTATGTGTGTGTGTGTGTGTGTGTGTGTGTTGCACGCGCGCTCCATTCTAACCAGCCAAATGCTAGTTTCAATAATGATGTACCTTGGATAAGGTTGTGGTCGCTGGGGGCGACACAGATGGCATGTCAGCGTCAGGCTCCACGGTAACCAGGATCTCTGGCACTTGGATGTTGTGCTGGCGGATGAGGCGGGAGGTGGACGGCGAAGGCTTTGGCTCCGGGTGCTGCCGCGCCGCCGGCCGGCTCTCTCTGGGGTCCGCTCCTTGACTCTCCATGGAAACGCTCTCCTGCTTCTCAAAGGAGCTGGTGTGCTGGATGACTGACACCCCTTTCCTTTCCTGTGGCGGATTATGTGGCTCAGGCTTGAAGGCCCCGCCTTGCAGGAAGATAAGATAAGATAAGATATGATATAAGATATAAGATAATATATAAGATATAAGATATAGGATAAGAGGAACAAACGGTATTTCCTTAATACGTGCTCTAATATAGCGCTCCCAGGGAGCGTTGTATTCTTAAACCTTTAGCTTGGTCAACATCATCATTCAGAAATGACCGCTTGTGAGGCACATGCCACATTCAACCCTACTGTAATTGCAGATGATGTTAAAATCCTCAAAAGGACTGTTGACACTTAGGCTATTAGGAATTATTTATGGGATTTGAATGGCATACTAATAGATAATGTATAGCTATGCAGTTAACCCTGGTGACACGCTGCTGTCAGTATCCTAACAAACTGTTATCCATTCTCTGAAAATATAACATACCTTACCACTGCTATGCAGATGATACACAGTTGTATTTACCGTTAAAACCTGGAGATACAAACT
>JAOEGT010115368.1:0-12214 GCA_025447795.1 Speoplatyrhinus poulsoni | reverse complement strand
ATTAGAGCCCTTGAAAATGTAAATGCTAGCTGTTGATGACTATAGGAGTTGTACAGGCAAGCCAGTGCGTTCATTCATATAAAAATAATATGCAGCACTTGGTAGTGACATATATTTTTTAAAATATTAATTTGTGACTGAAAATAAGTGGGGCAAAAAGGGGAAAATCTCCTTAGACCCCAAAGAGTTAACAAATTAAATGAAGTAATTTGAAGTAATGGCATACTTTTTACCAAATAAAGTAGAGGAAAAAAATATGGAATCACTTGAGGTCAAGGAAAAAATGTATGGAATCAACAGCAACAAAATAACAATTAGTACTTTGTTGCACCTCCTCTGGCTTTCATGACTTATGGACTTCACTAATGAAAAACATATTTTCTATCGATGTAATGAGAAAGGTGTCCACAATATCAATGTGTACCTGTGCATTGACTGTTGAGGTAATGATTGCCATCTCCCCTGGTCCTTTGCCTGACATGCAACCCCAAATCATGAATGAGTGGGGAAATGTGCTTGCTTTTTCATCTTTATATGTTTCATTGGCTCGACACCAGACAAAAGTTCCAGCATCATCTCCTTGGCCACACTCCATGATTGCTTTACTTTGGCCCACTGTAACCTGGTTTTCTTCTGTTTAGGTGTCAGTGCCAGTTTTCTTTTGGCTTTTCTGTATGTAAATCCCATTTCATTCAGTCGATTTCTTACGGTTCTGTCCCATACATTCACTCCTGTTTCCGCCCGTTTGTTTTTCATTTGTTTTGTTTCTATTTTCAGTACATATTGCTTTAAGTTGTCCATCTTGCCGCTGTGACGTCTTTCGTGGTCTACCTGTATGTTGTCCTTTTATATACCTTTCCATGTTGTTTATACTTGCACCAAATTTTAGACACGGCTGACTGGGAAACACCAACATCTTTTGCCACACTCCGTGATGGATTTCCATCTTGAAGGAGTTTGATTATCCTTTCCATTGTTTCAGTTGACAGCTCTCTTGTTGGGGCCATGTTGCATTTCAATTAGTCAAGTCCAACAGCTCGTTAAGGTGTGCATGTACTCTCTTAACTGCAGACTAATTTGCATATTCAGACCGGTGTTGGTATTTGCTTTACAAATGGAAAATACGAAGTGATTCCATAATTCTTTACTCGACTTCAATTGATTCCATAATTTTTTCCTCTACTTGATTTGGTCAAAAGTATGCCATTACCTAAAATGATTTCATTTAATTTGTTTAAGGTATGTGTCATTAAGTCAAAATGTTCAGCTATTAAACATAAATCATTTTTATTTATATATTTATTTAAGTATGTTATTTTTAAATGTACTGTGAATTAAAGAACCTGGGTAAACATGCCAGGGGTTGTACATAACACCCAAGCTGAAGTGGCCCATTACATTTGTGTCCAAACAGTATGACCTAATGTATATATGCGACTCTAATGCACAACCACTTTTAATTCAGATTAAATTAAAAGATTCCGATGACTAGATGTGTATGTGTGAGCATTGCGCTTGCTGTTCTCCAGCTGTGTCCGGTGACAGCCAGGTTGAGGTTATGAAGGTCCTGTTGGAATCCCTTCCAGAGGAGAACTATGTCTCCCTGAGATATCTAATCACATTCCTGGCACAGGTATGGCAATGCATGACTACCAGAGCATAATGCTCTTGTGTGTGTAGCGCTGTTGTCATGGTGCTGATGAGATGTTTTTTTTTTTTTTAGGTGGCCTCATACAGTGACGTGAACAAGATGAATAATAGCAATCTGGCCGTCGTGTTTGGTCCCAATCTGCTTTGGGGGCGGGACAATGCCATGTCCCTCAGCGCCATTGGACCAATCAACAGCTTTACCCGTATCCTGCTGGACCAACAGCATCTGGTCTTCACCTAAGCTCCGCCTCCCAGACCTGCTACCGCCGCCTCCACAAGCCAGCCGGTATCCACAGTGGAGTAGTCGTTTGTTTTGATCCCTGACCAATGTCCAGTTCAGAGTTTCACCAGGGTACTACTCTTGTGCTCTGATTGGCTAAGCACAAGTTATTTTCTTTCCTTCAAGCAATTTGTTTTGTATCAATTTTTTTAATCCTGTGTAGGTCGTTTAGGTTTCCAGTCTTGGTCATTTGTATTATGTATTATTGTGTTTGTGGCCACTCTAGTATAGCCTTCATGTTATATTTGTACTCTGTTGTTTATTAGTGGAAGATGCCTCTCTGCCACAGTCTTTCTCTGTACATGTAGTGTGTTGCTGTTCACGCGTCTCTCTTGCTGTTCATCTGTGTAGTGCCGCGACCTGGGCCGACGAGGAGAGACGTGGTTCGCTGACGTGGAATAGCGTACGCTAGATGTGTAATATTCACCGAGGGGTTGAAAAGATTAGTGCAGCATGTAGGCCATTGACCAATGAGAGGAAAGGTATACGTTGGCAAGCCAATGAAAGACTCAGGTTAATTTACAAAGGATAATCTTGGTACCAAACATCTAGGACAATCTGTCAAATGCTGTAAATGTACCAGCGTACGTATTGGCTGTATAATCCACATTTATACTGTACCAGTGGTTATTCATTCCATGTTCTTTCCATAATGAAAGCTGAGCATGCCCTGGTCGTACTATTTTCTAGTTCCACCCCTTCCCTTTGATGATTTTTAATCGTCTGTTACCGTTGTGTTGCTCGGTCTTTATCTAGTCGATATAACATTTTCTTTTTTGTTTCCTTTACGTACATGGTATGCTGTTTGGTCCGTCAAACAAAATGGCATTGTTTAAAATGGTACTTTAAACCAATTGACGTAGATTTCACCATGGGAAGAGGTCAGCTGAACATACTCATATTTCCATAGCGCGGAAATTATTCTTTTAAAACCCAGTTTACCCGCACAGGTGTTTAGAGGGGATATGGCTCATCAGACATCTTCCCAGGACTGTGGGTGTGTACAAACCTGTCTTGATTGACTACTCGGTCAGATTTGTCACACTAGCTTGGGTGGGCCCACTGACAGCTTTTTTGCTGTTAATTGTTTTGAACAAAAGTTCTGCGGCACCCAAGATCAATGTTAGATGATGCCTATTCGTAAACACCTGAGTGGAAGGACAATAGGTTTTGTTTAGTCTTCAGTGCTGTAGAAGAAATTGCACACTAACACGCAACTGAAATGTCTGAATCATTTAAACGGCTGAATCAAAATCTGTCCTGAATTGTTCACCTAGAGGTTTACTTTACCTAAAGTTAAGTGTGTGTGTGTGCGCGCATAAGCTCTTAAGTAACATTTCTGTTAACCAGGAGCAAAACCCAAGTTTTTCAAACTGGGGGTGTATACCGTCTTGCAAATGCTGTGCCAAAATGTCTCAATGGAATTCACATAAAATGATGAAGTCATTGACATGCAAACACAGCACCAAATGTTTTATCTATCATTCTTCGAGACATTATACAAGCAACTCTAACATTTATCGTCATAATACTTGGAATGGAAATCTTATCATTCTGCCATATTGAACCTAATCAGCTATTTTACTTTAATGTTTCAGTGAACAGACTGCTGTTCCACTCTGTACTGTACAATTTTGTATCCGCTGTGGGTAGACAATGTCTATTCGGTGGATGTTCCTGTGGCCATGCCTGTATGTGGCACTAATCTGTTTTTATTTGGGTAGTATATTGTGTTGATGATGATGGTAGTTTAATAGGCAGAAATCACTTTTACACATGTAAAGTTATTCACCACTACATATATAATATGGTACTTTGAGTCTAGAGTAATGTACTTAATGATTCTGGTTTGGATTTATTTTTTAAATGGAGATACCTTTGAAACTCGCTTGTCTTGAGCCACTAAAATAGTTCTCCAGCTGCTGTGGCTGGTCTGGTGATTGTGCTTTTTTTTCCTTGCTCCTGATTCTTTGCTTTTCCTGTGCTACACCAGCCAGTCTGTATATTTGACTTCACATGTTCATTTAAGTTTAATTTAAGTTTCCACCGCCTATATGCACATAATATATTCTCCCTTTTCTCAGTTTGTACAGTACCTTGGCGATGTCGCTGTTTGTTCACACAAACAGTGACACCATTAATCTGTTTTGCCTTGTCATTTTCAAAACATATATGGTATGCTAGCAATATGGTATGCTGGTAATATATGCATGTTTGTGCTACCATTGAGGTTAGACCATGATTTCAGTTTCTGCATATTTAGAGACGAGTGCCCAAAATGTGAGTCTATTTTTTTTTATTTTTTTTAATAACATTTCTGTACTAAACATTATAGAGAACAGGGAACATCGAATTTGCAGCAGTGACTAATTGGTTGTACACTACATTGGATTATTTTTTTATATATAATATAAATCTTGCTACATCTAACTGGTTTTAAAGACATTATGATAAAGGAGCCTACATTAGGAGGTGGTGCATGGCACAATATTATCGGAAACTTTAAAATGCGATACTGCCAAATAGTTTTCCTCAGCACTGTTGCTTTGCATGACATCACAATGAATTGCTGCATAATTGTCGATAAAGCCTCTTTAACACTACCAGGAAGTGCAACCTTTTGAAAACTAGATCTTAATTTCGTTGTGCTCCTAAATTGCAGTGTGGGTTTAACTACCCATGTAGCCTACCAGATGTGCTTGTCGCTCTGTTGACTGTGCGCGTGTGTGGTTCAGTATTAATGTAAGTTGTAGAGGTTAACCGTTAACCATGGGCAGATGTATTAGTCGGCAGTCACCGGAGTGTGTTGTCTCCAGCAGACCAGCTGCCAGATGAACACAACAATCAGTGGAGATTATCATGTTGCCTGTTGATCGTTTTACGCCCCTGGCCAAATCATAACTGTCTGTTTGTATTGTTACAAATATATACGTTGGTATTTATCTTACAACTTTACTTGATGTGACTTATATTATTTGAAGTCTTCATTTGGACCATTTGGACAAGTTCCTTATTTTTTTCTTTCCTCCTCATTCAGTTCTAAATTAATTTCTTAAGTGCGTGTGAGTGTGAGAGAGAGAGAGAGAAATTAAGAGTTACGGTGGCTTGGCAGTATGTTGATGCAACTTCATTGTTCGATATTAACCGGGAAAAAAAAAAAATCTGTGGAAAAAGTCATGTTTTTATATTGTTGTTATTATGATGTGACTGAAAAAACAGTAAAATTGTCATACGGTAAAGGGTTTGACTGAACCTCCAAATACAAAAAAGAGATGTGTGTTGCCACAAGTCATGTCAATATACTGCGAGTTTATTGACATGGAAATAAATTGTGTGTGCGTGCATGCATTTACAGTATCGGAGCTTAGAGATGATACCTTTTCCCAACTGGACCCCACACCTCCGGTTACTGACCAAATGTTCCATTTCAAATACACAGTTGATGGTTAGGCATTTATCTGTATTAAAGTTCATATAAAGCAATTACCTCTCAGTTAACAGACTGCTCTGTGTATGTGTGTATGCATGCATGTGCCTTAATGTTCAGTTTCAAGTGATCATGTGACTTGCTGTCGAAAGTGCCAGTGTGCCCGTTCTGCATAGATTAGAACCACTTGGATTTGCGTTCAACAAAATATTTTAATAAATGTTGGCATAGAACAAAAGGAAGGGAATAGTGCGTGCGGAGGGTGAATTAGTGTACAGGGGAACTGAAATGGTATTTTTATAGTAAGCAGAGTTCCCTGAAAATGCTTTCTGTTGTTGAATGCAGCTTTCCTGTAAACGATGAACATGGTTGGGGAAGCCTACTAAAATGGTAATGTAATCTACAAGGGAAATGAATCAGAAACATTGCCCAATCAATGCTCTATAATATACTTTTACATAAAATGTTACACAACATGAAGATAAATTAAACCTGCATTTGATACGGCAATTTAAGTTTTTACATCATTTTCAACATTGTTTTAGAGGGTCTTAAAGCAAAATTACATTATTCCTTCTGAAGGTAGCATTCTTTCTCAAATGCACTGTACAAATTTAGTCTACATTAGTTTTAGTTACTATTTTATTAATCTAATTCATGTGAATCTGTTCCATGTAATTTGATACTCCTCAAATCTGGTGATCGATTACAGTCCAATTAAAATCTATGGCTCCTGTACTATAACTTTGTTTTCATGGTGACAGTGATACTCTGAACATATTTAGATGTTTGAGCAATTTTACTGTAATATAGTGACTTTATTTTCTTAACTGTTTTTCATCTTTTACTTTTTATATGTTGTGTAAACTGTAGATCTTACATGTACGACAAATAATGTGCAACAAATTAAATATTTAAAATTAAATGTTCTCTTGTTACTTGGGACAGATGTGCATTTTACACACACAATTGTACTTTATAGCAACTCTTACTATCTTTACTAACAAGGAACGCAGCAATATTTAAGCACCCAGAAAAAGTGCCAAAACAAGAAGGCAGGCCATGTCAATGCATATTCCAAAAACCCGTTTCTAAAAGGAAAATGCATACTGGACATCTTTAAAGGGTATAGTTAAGCAACCTATAATTTAGAAAAGCAACTGCAGACTTTGTGGCTGTAATTTTAATACTCAATAGTGTGAGAAGATTCTAAAAGCATCAATTCCATGCATTAATGCATGTACAGTAGGCTACAGTATACTAAAGTGTGGGACTGCCACCTGCTGGTTTAAAAAGTTTATGACAGGAACTGACCAGTTGAACTACTTATAATAGTTATAAATAAATATATATATAATATAAATATAAATAATTATAAATTAATATTTCAGTTGAGGAATGTTTTGAGTTGTTTGTGGCTTTTAAAACACTACAATTGAAAATAGGTTTTAATTTAAAAAAAGTTAAAAGTTGAATAAAAAAACATCTTCAGAGTCTACACTGGTCCTTTAAGACATTCCAGAAATAATCAAATATATCCAGTGGTTCTCCAATCTTGGGTCCTCCAAACAATGGGTCCGATCCACGTCCAGTCTAAATTGAGCCAAGTCCACCTACAGGACCAGAACCTGATGTTCTATCACATGCCCAGTAGAGTCTCTGCCTCTTGTGTATTGTGTGGGATTGACGTGAAAATGTACAGTATAATGTACTGTAACAGATTTGTAGGCTGCATACTATTCATTTTCTGGGGTGTGTGTGTGTGTGCACACACATGTATACTGAACATAAATATAAACACTTTTTTTTTCCACTCCCATTTCAAGATGCCGATTAGACCCCATGAGAATTGCACAGGTGTGCTTTGGACTGGTCACAAAATAATGTGAATAGTGAACATTTCTGCAGTCATCATGCCAACTGCATCCTCCCTCACAACATGTGGCACCTGTAGCATTGTGTTGTGATAAGCCTGCACACTGTAGAGTAACCTTTTATTGTAACCAGTCCAAGACCCCCTTGTGTAATAATCATGATTTACCACTCCTGTCAGGCAGATAGACTATCTTGGCAAAGGTGACAAATATGGACACATTTTTTAGCAAAATTGGGGAGAAGTAAATGTGTATAATACATATAAGATTCAATCAATATATGTTCCACACCGTTTTATGTCTAATGTGAAATGGTACAGTATACACTGTGAATGACATGCTCTGCCATCCTTTCACCCCCTGCCCCACACACACACACACACACACACACACACACACCACCACTTACACTCTTTTCTTCTGTTGTTCTGTTCTAATGTTGTTGTCCCTTCAAAGGCCCATTGCATGACCTGTGTCCAGTTACAGGTGTAGTGATGTATGGGTTGAGACCAGCCCTGGTCACACACTGCCTACCACAATAGAACTCTGTTCATCTCCTGACCAGGTCTATACGCATTTTTCACTTGTAGCCAATGTCATCTGTAGCCTATTGCATGGTGTATATATATAAGCTATATAACTAGGCTACTGTATGTTTCATATGCAGTTAAAACACTGTTAAACAACTATTTTATTAAAATAAGTTAAGCGTGAATGTGAACATTTTAAATTCCTTATCAATTTAGATGGAGCCTACCTGTAATAGGCTAAAGATGCCCTAATTGCAATATCTACAAATCTGGACCCCGCCCATTTCTGGCGTCACCTATTTGGACTGCCGTTGTTAGTGTCTGTATGTGGTTTCATGGATGGACGTGCTTGTTTACTGCGCTGAAATTATTTAATTCAACGTTGAGCTAGAATTTTGTGGGTTTGTTTATTATAGCCTATGCCAACATCGACAAGACAACGTCAGAATGTGATAAGTAGGCTGGCCCATCGCTGACATCTCTGAACTTTAAGTAAGTAATATATGTTTCTGTTTAATTAGGCTACACGTGTAGACTATTTGTCAATACACGTTACGTTTAAAATTAGCCTAAGTTTGTAATTTATTTTGAAAAATTTAGAAAGTTGTTAGCACGTCATTGTTTGGTAACAACGTATTTATTTTTAGGGTTTAGGACTACATTAAGAGTGGCATATTAGGCTACTAATGATGATTTGCAACCAGGTCGTTTCTGTGAAAGATATTACAACGCTTTCCCACAACTGTAGGCTACTGTTGCTTTTATTGGAAAGGTGATTCAGACCTTTATAGTAAAATTGTAGGCTACTCTTCACTCAACGAATTATTGAAAATGTGTGGTTTGTTGGTTTGTACAGTGGTTCATTTCACTGGCAGAGTGGGTTCAGTACAATAGCATAAAGGTGGGCAGAGAGGTTAAGTAGTTCACATGAATTTTGGCACTTGGCCCCCATCGCCCCAGCACTTATTTTCACCCATGTCCTGCTTCAGCCCCCCTTGCCTTTTCATTCTTCCTTATTCTCCACGGGTGTAATTCTTTCTCCAATGTATTTTTATAACAATGTGGCCCTGGCGTGTTTCAGACTAAATTTTAGTGTGTAATTATACTTGTTTTTTTTTTGTTTTTTTGTTAAATTGTTAAATCAAAAAAGTAAAAAAATATAAATAAATACATTTGAAAGAATTAACAAAATCAAGCCAGAGTTACAGCCTATGGTTTGGTGCACTGCAGTCACAGTGTGATGTTAAAGCACATGTCATATATTCTTCCCAGGATGCCGTGGGGAACACTCTACATTACTTTACTGGGAGTGAACCGCCACTCCACCATCCTAGGGAAGATCTGGCTCTCTGTGCTGTTCATCTTCCGGGTCACAGTGTTGGTGCTGGCTGCTGAGAGCGTCTGGGGAGACGAGCAGTCCGACTTCACCTGTAACACACTGCAGGTAGAGAGCCTTCCTTCTCACCGGTGATGTGTTTTAGGATTGAAAACGTAAATGTAAGCAAATACATTTTGGAAATTAATATATTTTCAGTTCATTCTCTATAACCAATTATAATTCACATATACATATCACATAGTTTATAATGTTGTTATTAATACGTAGCTGTTTCTCTCTCTTTCAGCCTGGTTGTGAAAATGTGTGCTATGACCATTTCTTCCCGGTCTCGCATGTCCGTCTGTGGTGTCTCCAACTGGTATTTGTGTCAACGCCCACCCTCCTTGTCGCCATGTATGTAGCCTACCGTAACCATGGTGACAGAAAGAGGGCCCTGCAAGTATTAAAACACATTTTTATTAGATTATTATTCTGTTATTGTTGTTATTGGTCTGTCAGGAAATATGATTTTTTTTTATCATTGTCATAACAACAGGGTTCTGGCAAGGCTGATTTCCTCAGCAAGAATTCAGACGTCCAGGAGGCAGAGCTCGAAAGCTTTAAGAGGCGGAGACTGCCCCTCAGTGGCCTTCTTTGGTGGACATACGCTTGTAGCCTCATGTTCAGACTGCTGTTTGAAGGAGGGTTTATGTAAGTAGTATCATGTCTATGTATCTGTCTCACTGTTTAAAAGTTAAAGGCATACATCTATCTATCTATAGTCATCTATTGCATGCTAATTGTAGGCTAATGCACATTTTATCAAATTCAACTAATATCTCCTCGCATTTTGCAAGATTACCATTCTCTGTGCGTGCTGAAACAATAAGCTGGTACGTCTACACAGCCCTTGCTCCGTAAATAGGAACATAAACAACGACGCCTTTGGCAATGGATTTCAATATGTGGGGCAATGCTTCAGAGGGAGTCTGTTTTGATTTGCGCTCAAAATTAGCAAGCGTCGTCGAGATTGACCTGCAGATGAATCCATGCCTACCTTTGTCCGTCTCCGCAGGTATGCCCTCTACGCTGTGTACGATGGGTTCTACATGCCCCGGCTGGTGCGGTGTGACCAGTGGCCGTGTCCAAATTTGGTGGACTGCTTTGTGTCGCGCCCCACTGAGAAAACCATCATCACCGTTTTCATGGCGACAGCCTCCAGCATCTGCATGGTCCTCAACATAGCTGAACTATCCTACCTGGTTGTTAAGGCTGTCGCTAGGTAGCGCTATTTAGTCTCTTCAGTCAGTCAGTACAACAGGCACTTAGTAATTAGAAGAAGTAATTACTTAATAGTAATTGTTTAAAACAAATATGTAATCATTTTTATTTATACTTTTCTGTGACATTGATAATTTATTTGATAAAAAATATGGTTTTCACAGTAATCCATACTTTAAAAATATAGCAATCTGCCAGTTATCATGGACCTAAGGTTTATTCAGCTGCAAAATGACAACACATATCCATGCTTAGGTGTATTAAAACCCCACATAATGCCAACAGTTTAGTGCACATTTACTGTATTTCATAACGTAAATACTGTATCTATAAAATCTTGGCCTTGGCCTTGTTCTCAGTGCAGGTGTTTTTCACGTCAGAAGCCAGGAATGAAAGCAGCCATCCCATTTGTACTGGAAACAGAGAGAAGAGTCTAGGTCAGTGTAGAAGGAACCTCATCTTGATCTCACCATCGATGACATGAGGTATCGCAAGACAGGAACAAATAAGATGAATTTATGTGGGTGCCCTTTTGGTTGTCAATGTCCCCATCTGCTGGTTAAATAGAGAACTACATGGGAAAAGGCCCTAAACTTAGACTAAATAAGCCAACCACATAATCGATGATGAGACACACGTATCCTCGCATGAGAAGCTATGCGGGGATACGTGTTGCGGGCGGTAACGTGACGAGGTAGAAAGTGACACTGTCACTATGGCAACAAGAGAGACAGAAAGAGACAGAAAGCTAGAGCAGGAAGAGAGATTAAAACATTACAGTAGTATTGGTTAAATAAGAAATTTAATGAGAAAGTACTATATGTGACTTTACACACAACTTCTGAGCAGTACTTTGATTTCCTTAATTATGTATGCACTTTGCTTGAAGCTGTGAAGGACATGCGCTATAATGTACATTTCAAATGTTCCACACCCCACTTATCCTTTTGTGAAGGTACTCTCTCATTACTGAATGCTTGACTGCAACATGTCAGTGAGATGACACAGTTCTATACTGTGTGTGTGTGTGTGTGTGTGTGTGTGTGTGTGTGTGTGTGTGTGTGTGTGTGTGTACTGCATCGACCTCCTCTATGGTCATTTTGGATCCAAATGTTCTGGTACCAAAACACAACCATGTACAACTACAATCAATGTAGCTAAACATAAAATAAATGTCACATTACCGTCAGGTTTCCTGTTTTTCCCATTTATTTAAATTGCCACAATTAGCATATATAGTACTGTTAAAGCTAATTGTCCTATGTATGATTGCATTGTGGGGGCTGTGTATGAGGCCAGTAGACCATGCCTTACTCACACTAATAAGCACACAACAACATGCCAGGTTGGAATAAATATGTGGCTGCCCTTCATACAGACATTTAAGGCATTTAAGGCTTGGGTCTTGGCAGGAAGGCCCACACATGTGCCTGTACTGGAATATTAAAACCTTACCAATGCTAGGTATACAGTATATGCGGTATGAAATGTTACCGAACAGGTACTGCTAGCAGACCCTATGGTGGAAAAACTACTTTGCTACAATGTCACTGACTTTGGGAAGGAGGTAAGACCTCTGTACAGGGGCAATGCATTGTTACTATGCACTATAGAGGGGGTTCTGTACAGGGGCAATGCATTGTTACTATGCACTATAGAGGGGGTTCTGTACAGGGACAATGCATTGTTACTATGCACTATTAGAGGGGGTTCTGTACAGGGCAATGCATTGTTACTATGCACTATTAGAGGGGGTTATGTACAGGGACAATGCATTGTTACTATGCACTATTAGAGGGGGTTCTGTACAGGGGCAATGCATTGTTACTATGCACTATTAGAGGGGGTTCTGTA
>JAOEGT010115349.1:0-27353 GCA_025447795.1 Speoplatyrhinus poulsoni | reverse complement strand
TCAGGTGTGTTGGAGCAAGGCAACATATAAAACATGCAGGGCTGCGGCTCTCTAGGACCAGGGTTGCCTACCCCTGCCCTACACACTCTTGTAAAACCGCCATTTGCAGCACATTCTCCCCATGTGACTGCCTTTCCTTTCTACTCCTCCCAATGGACGCACACAGCTTGTGTTTCACACAAAAACAGTGAGCTGGAGTTAACATTATTGGTTCTGTTTAGGTTTAGCAGCAGCAGTCTTTCTACCACCATGGTGCCAGGACAGAAAAGAGCTGAAATTCATTTGAGTGACCCAAACCATACGATTTACAAGATACCGGTTGCAACCAGGCTTTAATTTACACATCAGAGCAGCTGATGCCAGGCTCAGCCTGCTGGGCATGCCGACGTCGCTATCGGCGATAGTACCATTGGGCTTGCTTCACCTCCGCCAACTCCAGCGGTGGTTCAACGCTGTTGGCCTGGACCCTGCGAGACGGTATGACTGTCGCAGCCTTGTCTGCTTCACCTCCGCCGATGAAGGGACAGGGCCTTTCTGTTTGCCCCTGGGCTCTGTGCCATCGAGACGGGAGGTCGTTACTATCGGTGCGTCACTCCACAGCTGGAGGGCTGTCGGCAGCATCGCTCAGTAGTGTGGGGACCGCCGTATAGCGGGACAAACACATCAACATCCTCGAACTCCAGGTAGTGTTCTTTGCACACACAACAACAGAAAACACATATGCCGTATATACAGTATAAGCCACCAGGGCGGAACGAAAGTCGTTGGGCTCCCTGAGGGTGGCCCAACTTACTTGGGCCCTCTTACACTTTGGGTCACTCAGGGCCATGTATCTGCCTGAATACTGAATACTGCGCAGACTTTCTGTTGCTTCGGACCCTACCTCCGGGGGAATGGCAACTGTGTTCCCAGGTGGTGCAGGCAATCTAGGGTCTCTACGGGGAGGCAGGGGCGGACCTGTTTGCCTTGGAAGATATATTTGGTCTCATGCAGCTACGTTCATATTTCCCTCTTGCACGTTTTCACACATGCCATGGTAATGCTGGAATAGATGGGTCAATTTTATGACCTGATTGGGCTTCTGCAGAGCTGCTGGCATCTCTCGAATAATTTTCATATACTCATCTAACTTTAGTCTGATTCTTTAGCTACCGTCTACAGGTAGGACGGTCGGTAGGAGAAATTGAGGATAATACAATGACATTACTATAAACACTACTCACAAGAGATTTAGTGGAAACGTGCTGGTTTCGGCTGCTGTACATTCTTATATGACTGCTACTCTGTGGTGCATTTATCTTATTTTAACAATGTATCAAATAGATCGTCATCAGCAGCAACTGCCAGAAAAGTGTCCTACACTGTTTCATGTGCCCAGTAATGTTGCAGTAATGTAAAGAAAACAGCATAAACCTTTTCTGGTCTGAAGCATGCTATTGTTACACATTGCTGGCCGTGTCACTGTACCTGCACTGCAGGGCCCATCTGTATCAACCTCATCAGTCAGTGATTCTAGCTTGTAGTCAGCCAGATGCAATGTTGAAAGTCCTTCGCTCATGGAGCCTCCCCCAGGTCATAGTGCCTGCCGAATGTTGCGTGGTGCAATGGAACGGTTGAAATTGACGGCCAAATATATTGATTTGTATATTGATTTATTTAGGAAGGCTAATACATTTTATAGGGGGGCTACAGCCCCCATAATTCGGAATGGCGACGTCCCTGAATACACGAACATACTGTAAGCCTACTTTACAGAAGACTGCATTAAAATACCTTTTTTCATTGGTCATGTGGCAAAAAACGTAAGGGTCAAACCTAGATGCTCATATGGACATAGGCTACGTAAATATTTTTCATGGGCTTGTTAAACTGCTGTTAGTTGGAACTTGGAAGTTACATAAACTATTTGTCTATATTTAGAACCAAAATCACGCTGTCGGCAGAGGAACGAATTCGATACAGTTTACCGGTAGATCTAGGTCTAGCATAGTCTACATGACAGTGGCTCACGTCATGATCAGCGCAGAAATAACAAATGTAGGCTAGACTAATGTCGACTAGGCTTGATTTCACAGCAAAACGAGGTAGGATATGTAGGATACGCCTTTTATTGAGATTAATACTGTTAGAACAGAGTGGGTATTTCGTACCTCTCCTATAATTTATGTGTGGGGACCGACACCCCCAATAGGCTACTCATACAGCAGCCCATTGGAAGAACTTTTTGGCTATGGTTAAATGTACAGTACATAGATACATACTGCCCTCTAGTGGGACAAATTAAACAATTCACAGTAGCTGTGAATGAGGTGAATAGAATAATTGGTGGCACACGTTATGTAGCATGGTAAAAGTACATTTTATTTGGGACGCCTTTCTATGGTGATAACCTACACGACACGGCTATTTAGCCTACAGCAAAGTAACCACGTGCATGTTATGGTCAAATATATATTTTTTATTTATATTAGCATTTTAATAAAGCATCAAGTAAATTAAAACCATAGCATGTCATGATACTCCTTGAATGTAGGCTAATGTTATGTTGTTAACCAATGTGTTGCCAGCCCGTATCACCAGAATAAAATAAAAAAAAAAAAATAATAACAATAATAATCCAGACAAATCTGCATTATTTAAATGATCTGCTGAAATTCAAAAGACTCTGTCTCAAAAACAAACAGTGCTGTTGCATTTCGTGACCATATTGTGATATAAGGTCAATATATAGCCTATACAATAATAAGATATATAGTTTGTTAAAAAAACATATTGCACTTGAAGAACATGTCATAAGAAACCTCAATGCTAACTGGTAAAATATGTTTATTGTATCAACCTCACTCACTCACTCACTCACTCACTCACTCACTCACTCACTCACTCACTCAGACAATTCACTCACTCTCTCTCTCTCTCTCTCTCTCTCTCTCTCTCTCTCTCTCTCTCTCTCTCTCTCTCTCTCTATTCACACACATGCTACAGTGGAACAAAGGCAGACTGGAGATGGAAAGCCAAGAACTGGAACAATTGTCACAGAAACAACAGAGGGTGCAGAGTTTACAAGAGCCCGAGGAGGATGATTTGGGTGGATTGGATTTGCCTCTAGAGGTGTCTAGGAGGGTCTTTCTGCGGGAGCAGAGGATGAGACTGAAGAACATGGAGCTAATGGAGCAGACTCGTAAAGATAAGCACAAAATCCTTAAACTCCTGGTGTATAGGGCGGAGGAGACCAGGAGAGCACTGGATACGTTTAAGGAGTGGACCGTGAAGAAGGACAACCTCAACCGACTCCTCAACAATTGGGAGGGGGAGGCAGAGGGATGGAAGGACAGAGTGAATCAGGCGGAGGGAGAAAGTGAGTGGCTGAGGGAGAACCTTTGGCAGCAGAAGATTGAGAATGAGGGGATGGAAAGAAAACTGAAAAACCTCCTTGATCGAATGCCACTGCCGGGGAGAACGCTAGACTCGGACGAGGCGTGGCGCTCCAATGAGAGTGTGGCACAGCAGGGTGTGGAGGAGGGCAACGCCGTCCTACTGCTGAGGAGGACTGACAAGGAGGTGCAGGAGTTGACTGACCTGCTGGAGAAGCGGGAATGTCAGCTGAAGGAGGCCTATCACCGGTCTGACAAACAGATGGACAAAGAAAAGGAAGTGTTGCGGCGCTCGCAAGACGAGAGGAGAAAGTTTGAGGAGGAGTTGAGACGGAAGAGCGAGGACATCAAGAAAGACAAGGAGGCGCTGAAGGTGGCCAAGGAGGAGAAACGGAGGCTAGAGGAGGAACTGAAGAGGTCGGACAAACAGAAGCACAAAGACAAGGAGGCACTGCGGCGATTGGAGGAGCAGAGGAAAAAGTTGGAAGAGGAGCTGAGGAGGAAAAACGTGGATGGCAAGAAAGAGAAGGAGGTGCTGAGTGGACTAATGGAGGAGAGGCGTAGACTAGAGGTTGAGCTGAGCACAGCGGTGAAGGAGATGAAGAAGGAGAGGAATGCACTGAGGAAATCAGAAGAGGAGCGGAAGAAGGTGGAGCAGGAACTGAGAAAGAGTTTTAGAGAGAGGCCGCTACAGAAAGGAGGGAAGAAGGAGAGGTAGCTAGTAAGCTAAGGAGAGGCCTACTGGGAGGACGTGATATCACTGTCCAGCATGTATGAGGTACCCCTCCCTCAAAACAACAGGGAGTTGACCAAGAGTGTAAGGAGAGGAGTGTACTACAGTTAAAAGCAATAAAAGAATATAATATAAAGTATGCAGCATTAATATATTATTATTAAGCCATTATGTTTGTTCTAATTTTGCAGTATAGAAAAAACATAAAACATTTTTGTCTGACTTGTCATCTATAGGCTGATGAAATACTCTACTACTACTCAATCGCCTGTAGATGGCAGCAGTGTTTAGAGTATATATAGTTTATATACTGTACAGTACATTATCTATTGTGTGTATAATTATATAAACTAGGTACAAAATGTAAGGACATTTGTGGGATCAGCTTGGGCGTGTGGTTCGTGCCAGAGTGACCAACACAACCATGTTGGCTTACTTGTGACAAATGGTGTTTGAATAATGCGATGCCATCCCACAGCAGTGTATGCCCAGGCTGTTATCATGAGGAGGAGGTGCCAGGCTGTTGTGGCTGTTTAAGGTTCTTCTACACGCTACTGACGCGCCTGTTTGTTAAATGAATACATAGTTAAATTGCCAATATGTCTTGTTTCTCCAGACTTCAATCATCCAATCCACAAATAAACACCAACAGCCAAGTAAAGCTGTTTGGCATTGTCAGAGAAGATTTGGCACATTTTTCATGGGTGTAACTCACATACTCAGCTCTGTTGCTCATCCCACAAATGCAAAATGTTCCTTACAAATGTGGCACAAAAAAACGGAAATAATCAGGCTTTCCAATGGTATAAGATGTATTGCTATATGTCATTACTTTTTGTGTTATGTTTATATAGTTAATTAACTGCAACTAATTACAAAACTGTAGCCACACACACACTGTAATATGACACTGACTGGAACAGGTACCCCAAGTACTACGGACACTTTTGTGATGTAAAATTATGTAACATGAACTAATTGAAAAATACATATATGCAGACCTAATAGCAGATACTTAATCCACTAGATGGCAGTGTCTTCTTACTGTTTAAATAAAATGTACAGTATTTTGTATCGATTCTTCAGCCGCCAATGGCTTTGTCAATTTTCAAACCACAGCAAGTAGGATCAAACTACTTTACAATAAGTATAAGAACTTCTTAAAAATTAAAATATAAATGGACAAAAGAAGAAGAAGAAAAAGTTTAAATAAACAAACCATGGCTGGCAATTGTTGAATAAAGTATGCGGTCCTTCCTACATGACATGTCTCTTGGTTCATGTGACTGGCTGCGTGCGACCATGGCATGTGCATCTGTTAATATTTTAGGACACGAGAGTGGTTTACTTGTTAATCGTCACAAACAGACATAGCCACACAGACGTCACAGAGATTCCTTTTGGAAGAGATTTCATAGTTTAACGGTCGCTTCCATGTCTCTCTCTCACGTCAACAGGCCTTTTCAGTGAATGCCAAGGATATTTGGGGCCACATTAGGCATGCAGATGGTTAGAAAAAAATGAATACAGTGAATTTACACTCATGTAATTGCTCAAATCTTAACAACTTTATGGTATAAGACATTGCTTCCCCATCCATATGGATTTATGGAATCACAGGCTTTCTGAAGGACCATTTGGGCAATTGGAGTTTATAAAATATTATGTTAGCAGTCAGATATGCATTAGTATAGGAATATTCAAACATGAGCACCACACATCAGGTTTTGAACCAAAACACACACACACACACACACACGCACACACGCACACGCACGCACACGCACACGCACACACACACACTCACACACGTGTTTGTATACACACTCAAAGTCAAAGGGCGTAGGTTGACAAGTTAACATCTAGGTACAGACAAACCTCCAGTAGACCAGGGAACAAAAAGACACTGGCCTTATTTCTGGCCCTCCCTGTCTTCAGGGTTGAGAGGTTTACAAAGCCAAACAAACAGACCCGAGTCAGCAAGTTTTCCAACCCAGTAGGTTTGGACACAGTGGGCTGCCTGGACAGGGGGTGAAGGACAAAGTCAATTTAAGGGGCTGGAGGAATAGGGAGAAGGAACAAAAGCGGGAGCCACACATGGGAACACCTTGAATACATCAGTCAAAATCCATAGCACAGGCCAGGTCAAAGGTCATTGGAGTCGACAAGCACCACGGAGGTGAAGGGAAGCTCCTACAAGACGCTTCCATTCAGCTCTGTGGTGCTTGCTGGGGTAATGGAACTTCTCTGACTAATAACTCTTAGCAATGCTTCCCAGTGCAGCTGCTTTTGTAAACATTAGTACATTTTAACCAAACAAATGTAATGTACTAGAACGTGCCAGGATTTGATAAAGATTTAATCGGGAGGCTGTGGACATGGACCACTTGGTCCTCAGGAATAAATAATGGCCATCTTAGCATTTTTATAGTTAGTTTATAGTGCAATAATCAGGTTCAATGCAACAGCTACCACAAGCTGTCTTCAGTATGTACAGAAAAGCAAACTGATGCAAATAATTTAATTGCAAGAATTCACAAATTTAAAACAAAAGATAACTTGAGTAAAGGTTGTTTTGCTTTGTCTGTGTTTAATTACAATACAATATATTACTCCTTTACTGATGTGTTACAAAAAGTGTTTTTCACAATCAAATATAGTGACAGGCTAATTGCGATGCATTACACATAGCCTTTGAACTCTGAGCTTTCAATATGCTATTCTAATAACATTTTCAACTTGCTCCTCGTGTAAATGTATCTATTTAAATATTTACATCCCATATGGGTCATCAAAATAAATTGTACAGCTATCCATTTATTTCAATAAGAAAAGGTGTGTTGAAATGGTAGCCACAGTTACCTTGTTTGAGTGTGAATGTATATTTAATATTGCCTTTTTGCCATTTTAAAAGGGTACAGAGTGAGAGGCTTCAGCTGCAAGTAAGATCGTTGGAGTTTTATGATGCAAATTACTCAGACAAAAAGACCTGGTTTGAGATGTAGGCCTTCCTCACACTAATTGCATTATCTTCACTGAACTGCCGGCATGGAGCCACATGCAGAAGAGTCTGGAAGCAACAGGGCAACAATGGCCGGCAGCAACAACATATTTGGGCATAAAGAAAACACAATTTGATGTTTTCAGTACATAACAGCTATATTTAGGGAAGTGATGCTATATGAAAAGCTCTGAAATAAATGGCGGGAGGCCGTATTGACTAAACAAGGTGTTGCAGTTGCAAAAGCCTGGAGTAGCTTGGCATGTGTTCTGTGCGTGCGAGAGGGAGAATTGGAGGATACGTGTAGCCAGACTGCTAATTAACCAATTACTGCTACTAATTGTGGTCTCCCGAGGAGAGGTTAAGGAGAACAGCCATGGCCTCCCTGGGCGCTGTTGACTAGCTCCCTGCCACCGTGGCATCCATCCTGGGACCTAATCAAGTTATCATATCAACAAATCTCTCTACAGACTATGCAGTTATCACAACATGTGGAGAATGGAAGGGGGACATTATTTAGTGCTCCACACACAGGGGGGCTTAGGGGACACAATGAGCTGTTCATGCTGTGTTCCGGAGGGGCCAGCGGGGAACTGCAGACCTCCTGTGGCTGTGAGAGTGGACATGGGGTCAGGGTTTCAGCCTGGCCCTCAAAGAGGGTTAATGTACTGTTAAGAGATGCACCGCCACGCACGCTCATAGATCACCATGGACACCACCCATCACTGCTGACCACCGACAACAATCCGGTCATAAATACTGCTGACTCCTGCTACAGAAAACGTCCTGTGTGCGGAAGAGAACATCTCCTCCATTTGACAGCTGTTCTGGGATCAGTGGACTGTGTTGTTCAACAAATATTAATATGCAGAGAAATAGGGAGTGGGTTTGTTCACATTAAAGTTGAATAGGTAAAATGGAATCTATTAAAAAAAATAGGGAGTGGGTTTGCTCACATTGAAGTTGAATAGGTTAAAAGGAATCTAGTAAGAAAAAAGAAAACGCTGCTGATTGAAATCTGTGTTACATCCAAATCAGAATAGCATGATGACATGTTCCAGAAATGCTGATATCTGGGGCCCGGCTTGTGCAAGGCAGCCTATTTGTGTTTCTCTTGCTGACGGAGCATGGAGTCCTTAGCAGGAACATTCCCCACGAGCAACACAGTGACATGATAAGGAGAAGGAGGGCTGCACTCTGTGTTTGACTTGATCTTTCACCAAATGCATCCTCCCATACCCAACCTCCCCTCCTCAAACACACACACACAAGGTCAAAAGCACACACACACATACAATATATTCATGCACACACACACACACACACACACACACACACACACACACACACACACACACATGCATGCACACACACGCAGACACACACATCGTTATGACTCATACCCATATCAACAATGCTGATAGCCATCAAAAGCCTTTGTTTTTGGTCTGCGATAAGGTTCTTATCCTACTCAAGTGCTGAGGCATGGTCTCAGACACTCCACACAGAAGCCTATGAACCGGCCTCTCGTCATTCCCTTTCATGAGCCCATAAATCAAATGACCAATTCATGGTAAAGTGGGGTGTATGGAATTAGCCTCCTTGCTCTGCTAGCTCTCCATGCTAAGAACCTCTTTAGCGCATTGGCTGGTTTCCCGTGAGACTGGAGGACCCCTCGGCCCAGAAGGGACAGGGCAGGGCAGGTACAGAGCAGCATGGAGCGGGGGTGGCTGACCTTTGACCCTGTTCTGGCGTACGACTCGGCTCGTCGCTCCACATAATGCTAACGGGGCACAGGCCTTGGTGGCTGCCTGCTGCTCCCCACAATGAGGGCCTTTGGCTGGGTCTCTCAGGACCAAAATCCCCCCTGGGGTTCCGTCTGCAATCCGACGCTCTTTCACCGATTTCTCCCCTCTCTTTCTCTCTCACCATCCGTCGTCCAGAAAAAGAGGGAAAACTCAATAAGGTAGACGTTCTGTGGGGAACAATGGTCTTTAGAGAGCATCTTAACCCGCAACAAACAGTGTCAACATCTGTGAAGAATGGATAGATAGATAGACACTGTGTCCGCCACCTAGAGAAAGGACATTTTCCTTGTGGGCAGCCACACTGAAAAGGCTACAGTGTTGTTTTGTTGTGTAAGAGAGGGATTTGGTCTCTCTGTTTCTTTTCAGCGGTAGTTGAACCACTCTGCGGTGGCGGTGAAGCGATTTTGTCTCGCTGGAGAGCCGGGGCGAAAGATGAAGCGAAGCTTCAAGAGCTGGGCCTTTTCTTCTCATGGCCCACGCTTTTGTAGGGGTGAAAAAGATTATTGTCGTACATGTTGAGTAAAAAAATGCATCAAAGTCACCGCGGAGTGTGGCCGGGATTGAGCGGGGCAGGGTGGGTGTCATGGGTGGGGGGAAGGGGGCCTTAACACGCATTGGGTTTGTGTAGCGTGTCTCTGTGGCGACCACACGCAAGCTCGGACGCGTACTGGATTATCAGGCGTTGTCTGGGAAAAGACACTGTCCTCTCTCTCTGCACATCGTCCTCTGTGTCTGGCGTGTGGCCTTGTCTCACGAACACACTGCTATAAAGGATCTCTTCATCTGACTTGGTACTATTGAATCATATCAAAGGGATCATTCACTAGGCCTCTCAGACTGATTTCTATGCCAATTTATCAGTTACTGACTATTTTGGCCTAACTAGGAGCTTGTGGGAATTCAGGTGCTTGTCATTATTTTTGCTTGGTTGTGGCTATGAGGGTCTTTGTGCCATGTTTCCTAATGGCTGTAAGGGCTGAACCAAACTCACACTACACGTCCACAGAAGCACACTCTAGTGAAAGCTGAAAGGATCATACAAACGTGGCTTGAGTCTGCACTTTAATTCAGTTACTGTCTCGTGGCTCTTCTGTTCTTCCAGTAATGTACGTCCTTGGTCAGATTATCATAATATTATGATATCATCAATGTCTTTTTACTTAGAGGGGATAAGCACTGCGGTATAAGGTTTCAAGTTTGAAAGAAAATAGATAGACCTAAAGCAGACACAAAAATAATCAAAGAACGACAAAAAAATAAGACTGTTTGCTGCTAACGATATCGTCTGAGATCTCGGTCTTCAAGAAAACCACATCCTGAAATCCACTGCCTCAACAAATGTAAGCCCTGGTAGGCCTTCCTGTTAGAAGTTTTAGAAGTGACACAAATAGACACATTCATTCTGGAGATCAAAGTACCAGGCCTGCGGTTGCTTCTGGCGACTGAGGGAGAGCTTAAGTTTGGTGTCTGTATGTGTGTGTGTGTGTGTGTGTGTGTGTGTGTCTGTTTGTGTGTGTGTGTGTGTGTGTGTGTGTGTCTGTGTGTGCGTGTGTGTGTGTATGTCTGTGTGTTTGTCTGTGTGTTTGTGTGTGTATGTATGTCTGTGTGTGTCTGTGTGCGTGTGCGTGTGTGTGCGTGTGTGTATGTATGTCTGTGTGTGTGCGCTCAGCATCTTTACATCCAACAGCCTCTCATAGAGAGACACGGGACACAAAGGCAGACAAACGGGCAGACAGACACATTGACAGAACACAGCCATGTTCCCATTCCATGGCACTAAGAGGATGAACACTCAAGAAACAAGAAAGAAAGAAAACAATCTCTAACAAGCCCCATCTTCCCCCCTGCCGATTGAGGCCTTCTATTGGCGGAGAATGGTTCTGAAATGTTCATTAGCTGACCTGTGGAGAACGTGAAGACCCGTGTGTGTCAAGGGACACCTTTGTTCCATGTGGCTGTGCCCAGTAGAGCTGCAGTAACATCGGGCACGACCTGTGTCATGGTGGGAGAAGAGGAAGAGGAGCGATGGGGTGCCTCTCCAAAACTGATCGTCTCTTGTGTTCCTTCCCCTATAGCGCTCCTCGTTTCCAATTGACTGCATCTACCACAAAACCTTGTTGGTTCTTTTTCTAAACTACTTCACATTACATTTATTGCAGAAGAAACCTCACCCCCCCCACCCCCCCACAAACACACACACACACACACACACCCACGCACACGCACACACGCACCCACACACACACACACACACACACACACACACACACCATTGTAGGACCTCCATCTACTGAAGAAGTGCCCCTAATATGCATATAATCAATGTTTCATTGTGCTATGTCAACTGCTTTTCATTAACAGATGACTCAGCTCAGAGAATTGAGATATAAAAAAGGGGGTAAACCAGCAGTCCTTTTCTTGCAAGCGACACAAAGATCCTCTCTCCCTCTCCTTCAGCAGGCCAAGGGATGGCATATACGTTCACTTACTGCAGAATGCTTTGCCACCACAGAGGAAAAACACGGCCCATGCTAATGTAATACGCTGTAATACGCCCAGGTCTGGGCAGAGAGGAAGACAAGAGAATAGACAATGGACATAAAAGGTCACTTACACAACACAGCAAATGTTGCGGTGTTGGTGACGACAGTAAAACGGCGATTGTAAAACGCTTGCTGGTGTTGCGATGGCACCGAATAAAACTTTAAAACGAGGCTGCTGTTTCAGCGGGGTGGGGGGACATTTTATTTGCCACAACAAACGACAGCGACAGAATGCCCGAGTTGACAACCAATCCAGTCTCTCTCCCCGCCTCCTCCCGGGCAAGCTAGCGGTCTAAGCATGTGTTCACACACAAGCTGCAAATAGCCGCTAATTCAGACTCTGTTCCTAAACTGCACCCCCACCCCCACCTCCCTTTCTCCCCCTTGTTCTCCCCCCTAAGTTAGAACCAATCTTAATGAACAGCCGCATGTGTGGGTCTTCTAGCAGAGGCTAACACCTGGCCCATCTGCTAGCTGTAAAGCACTAGCGCTGTCAGGGGCTATTACAGCACCTTGCTAGCGGGCATGGTGCTTCCTCCCACTAAATCTCCAGCGAAGCCTCTAAAATCACTTTACAGCATCCTCCATTAATTGGCCTTTTACCTCCAACATGCTTAAAGTGGAGACACACACACACACACACACATACACACACACACACACACACGCTGTGCGCACACTCGGATTACACACACCAACACACACGGCATGTCTGCACTGACACGCACAGCAAACCATAAACACACGCACCCTCAGGTGACGCAGATCTCTTTTTCCATACTTTGTTTCCCTAAGTACAGGCAGGCGGTGTGTGCACATGCACGTGTTCATGTGTTTGTGTGTGTGTGTGTGGGGGGGAGGTATAGAAATGCAGAGCAGCTTTATCTGGCCCAGGATCAGCACCAAGCTGATTTGCACATTGTCAGCGTTGTGCAGAGCTGGTTTCACTATTATCTCCAATCCAGCTTGTTGGGCTCTGAACTCCTGTGAAAACAGTGCTTAAATTAATACACATTCACCTTTACAAGAATGTATTACATGAATTCAATTTGCAATCCTACTTACAGCTGTAGGTAGGATTGTAGAGCTTGACTGTAATTTGTTAGAAATGCTATAAATGCCAGTGAGTTATCAGTGAGTGAAATACTATCTGCTCTGGTTGATTGCCCTTGCCTCCATATAAGCCTCTATACAAGTTGATTTACATTTTGCCAGCTACCCGGAGATTTCTGACCAATCAGGGCCTCTCTTCTCTGATTGGTCCAGTGAATCTACCTTGGCTGTCAAACATACGTGCATACACAGCTACAACAGGTTTGTAAATGGTCATTCTTCACAATGGCAGACCAACGGGCTTCAGAGGGAGGGAGCAAAGTGCATTTGTAATTGGTATTTTGTTTAATTCATGTTTAGCTAACTCTCGTTGTAACTTTACATTGGTATTCCTTAGCAACTTTGACTTAGCAACTCAACAGTGTATCCATTTATGAGCAGTGAGGCACGAGACGGTCCAATAAAGCACCATAAAACAAGCAGCGTAAAACACGTTTCGACAAACGCAGAAGAAATTCCAAGTGAATTCACCAATTTTTTTT
Organism: Speoplatyrhinus poulsoni; assembly: GCA_025447795.1. NCBI lineage: Eukaryota > Metazoa > Chordata > Actinopteri > Percopsiformes > Amblyopsidae > Speoplatyrhinus > Speoplatyrhinus poulsoni. The sequence continues at coordinate 14,299 of JAOEGT010115349.1, read as the reverse complement.
GTTGACAACTCACCTCCCTTTATCTGAATATCTGTGTTATATATCCCACCCATTCCTCATTCCCGCCCTTGCAGGTCAAAACAAATATGAAACCTTATTAGATTTGGATCAGCCCAGCAGTTGTGAACACGTTCACATGTCTGGCTGAGGAAGATGGACTGCCCATACTCGATGCTGACCGAGTATGTCAGGATGTGTGCGTTTAAGTGTGTCTTTTTGCTGCTGTGTGCATGTACTTGGATTGCTATGGCGTCTCTGCCCATGTTTCAAATGTATGCATTTCACTGTGAGAATGACGTGTCATTATGTGTAAGACATACTGTATCTTTCACATAATGACACATAATTCTTTATGTATGTGTGCGTGTGTGTGCGTGTGTGTGCGTGTGTGTGTGTGCGTGTCCGTGTGCGCTCGGAGCCAAGCTACCGGGGGTTGCTATGGCGCGTTGGTCTGGAGCTAAGTTAACAGCTCATTAACACCAATTCATTACAGAGCTCTTTCCCTCCCTTACACAGCAAACCCCTTTCACACAGTCTAAATCACAGAGCCTAAACACACCAAGCCAACTAGCCTCTCCAGGAGAAATACTACCAATGTGTGTGTGTGTGTGTGTGTCCACCAAGAATCCGAGTATATTTGTGTACATGCCAAAAGACTTGTGGGAAACTTTAAGTCTGCCAAGCAACCAACCCACATCCCCTATGTGAAATTCTACCTGTGTGCATGTGTGTATGTATTTCTCTGTGTGTGTGTGTGTATGTGCCTGTGTGTGATTGTGTGTTTGACTGCGTGTGAGTGCGGTTTTCTTTATAGACAAGATCTCTGTCGCTGAGTGACATGCAAAGTGCACGGCCGCCTCTGAAGGGGAAGCGTAGAGGAATGATGTGGTAGCTTCGCTAACTCCTGATATGCTGACCCTCTCAGCACCCCAATCCTGTTGACACAAGGCATGTCTACAGGAGCTGGAGAGGGTGTGACATATACACTAAAAAGTGACTTGATGCAGCCATACAAAATAGCGCACGTGATCTTAAAGGAATCCCTGACATAAATTAAGCTAATTCGAGTAAAAAAAGGTTTAACGTCAATGTACAATGTAGTCGCAAAACACGTAACACACAAAAAACACAAAAATAAGGAAAAAGTTATGGAGGCTCTCAGCACAACAAAGGTAAAAGGTTAAGCAGCATTAACGGCACGTCGGCCATGTTTTTTTTTACCCAGAATGCAGGTGAGGTCTCGCTGTCAATGACCTTAAATTAGAGGACATCTCTCAGGCATGACAATGGTGTTCTATCCCTGTCCAAATGATCACAGCCAGTGTCTGTTTTGGCTTCAAAATCAGCCTATTGAGAGAGAATCAGGAGTATGTGAGAAAGAAGCAGTCTTCTTACTATCAGACAAATAAATTGTGTCAGACAATCCCATCCAAGCTTCTTTTTTTGGCTTTGGCCACAATTTCCTTGGTATCGAATGCAGACTTTATAGGAAGGTTGATGAAGTGAGGGATCATTAGCTCCAGACGATTCTTCTTTGAATGCTAAACCTTTTTCTGACCCCAAAAGTGGCAGAGAAAGGAAAAGCCATAAAACCTATTTTCCATCACGTCCCTTTAAAGTGCTGCCCATAAGTAAAGGAAAGAAAGACACACTGGCCAATGGATAATGTTTACATCACTTTCGTGTCAATGCAAATAAGATGATTTGGCCCATCGGCACTTTGTTTGCTCCAAAACACAAAACCACGACAAAGTTCTCTCTGTCTTATATGGTCTGATGAATGTGCTTTCACTCATATATCTCCTCTCCCTCTTAATTACAATAAGTTGGTGCCATAATAGGATTGTCAACTACCAAAGAGTGACAGCTTAAAGGACAATTTTTCTGTTGAAATGTGCCTTTGAGGTCCGATTTTCCAGAGCTTTCTTGCTTCACTTTAAAGCTTCATCCAATTTAGCCAGCCTTTTCAGGGTAACTTGGATACAAATCCATGGCACTGCAGCTATCACAGGCCCAGAATAAGCATAAAAAGCCTTAGTTATATCTTGCCTCTTCTTTTAGGGTTCTCTTGGCTTCTCAGACGCATGGGCCGTCAATAGCAGAGAGTGTCCCACTTTGGTCTGCCAAGTGTGATTTGTCTTATAGGAAAGTCCGAGAATTGCCACAGCAACAGAGCTAGCGGCCACCATTTCATTTCACTCTTATCTCAGAAACGCTGTTGTCATGCCGTTGCGTATATATATCCTATGCCAGCCCCTCGAAACAAATAAACAAATCAAATAAACGTGGCTGGTTACAGGGTGACTTCTCAGTTAGTCAGCGGGCTTTCAAGGTTGTTTTGCCATTCGTCCAGGAGACAGTTTGGCAGGTTTCAGGAGTGGCTGTATTTTAACCACGCTCGCTTGGACGCACCATAAAATACTGTGCCCAGCTAAAGGCTTCTACTGAGCCCGGGTTCCTTTAGTGGGAAATTTCAAGGCATAGTCATGCCATCCCATTCCATCCGCCCTCCTCCAAGTGCTCCGCAAAGGGGACACATTTTGCAACCTTCACCTGTAAGTTGCCTTTGCTTTTGTTAAAAAGAGATGTGGGGGGGTCACATTCCGACGGTGCTTTAAGCAACCCTGCAGGTCATTTGCAGTGGTTCAGAAATAGGTTGAGTCAAAGTAGAGACAGATGTGCATAAAGAGATGTAGGGCATGAGTAATACTATACTCATGCAGATGCCAATGCCTGCTCAAACACCACTGTACAGTTATATATAAATAGATATGCATGGGTATACAATATAGTATTTATATATGTATTATTTTATATAATAAACAATATAGAATATGAAGTAAATGTATAGTATATATTTATTGCCAGGATGGGGTGCTACAAATGCAAAAACATTTTTTATTAACACTAGTAATCTGAGACATTTCTGATATATAGAGGGTAAAATAGCTGTCACTATAGCAACTAAAAATGTCCGTTTATAAACGTTTAAATGAAATGAAATGACACCATTAAATTACACCATTGCTACAGTTGTCACAGTTACATGTCATTGCATATTCCATAGTCTCTTAGGACTAAATCTTTGATTTAGATAAGAATAAGATAAGAAAATATTTTCTTATCTTTTTTTATTTTAAAATGTTATCTGAATCAACATACCTGCTGTTCCTGTAAACATCTTTAAAGCAAAATGCATAACATTTACCATCGTCATTGAAGTTGCTTTGGATAACCTCTAATAGTAACTACAACATGGTACATGTCTCAAAACAAATGACATCACTTACCATATCTTACCAAGGTTCACTAAACTAGCAAGGATGGGGTAGAAAGTTCCTAGCACCTCATTTACCTCTCCTTAACTCTAATGTCTCTTGGTTGTTATCCATAGGCCTGATAAGGCTTGGGGGGCTCTCCCTGACAGGCCAGACCTGAGATTGAGAAGGAAAGTCATAAAAGATAACCACACTTTACGAGTGCCTCTCAAGACGTCTGATGAGTGAGAGATATACTCTGATGGGGAGCAGCTAACCCAACGGCCTTAGCTGCTAGCGCTTTAGTCACTGCTAGAGCCCAGGCATTCACTATATACAGACAAAATGTTTTACATATATTTGGTAAACTAACCATCTGTATTAATTGGTTGCTTTTTAAGATTCACAGCATTCTCTATAAAATGAAAGACTTGCCTTTGTTTAAATTGGGGAATTCCAAAAGTATTTAATTATTTCCATAAAGCAACATATAATACAAATAATATATAATGCCATATAAAAAATTGTTGGCTGGATGGACCTGAAGTACACACACTATATTGTTATGTTTTATGTAAACATAAAATAAATAAATAAATAAATAAATAAATAAATAAATAAATAAATAAAAATTTGTATTGATTCCTCTGAATATCTTAAATTGTCACTCAACCAAAGCAAATTAACTGAAATGCAATACAGGAGATTATATACAATGACAAGTGTGAAACATAAAATAATTGAATATCCAAGTCACAGAACAAATTCTCTCTTCTTTATGTGTAAAGGTAATCTTTTACATAAAGCATCAAAGACAAAGATGATAAACACTAAACAGAAAATATGGATCTAAGATGCAGGGAGGCTGACACTGAGAAGCAAACTATTGGCAGCGTGTTTCTTGTATTGTTCAGGCAATTAGCATTTAAAATGGCCTCCATACATTCACTATCAAGAAAGATAGAATGCGGATGAAAGGCATTGGAGGGAGAATAGAGGGTCCAGAACGCAGCAGCTAACAAAAAGAGCAGCTGAAATATAAAGAAATGTTGTGTGTGTGTGTGTGTTGGTGGTGCTGAGCATGAGCCAGTGCCTGCGGCCTCCACCTCAACCACATCTTCCTAAGCTGCTGCAGCCTCCCTCTGCACCCCAACCCTCCAGTTTCCCATCAACCCCCTCTCCCTCAGCCTCCGGTCCTCCATAAATACATGTTCAATCACAGCCACTAGGGCACCAGCAGGGACCAGAGATGAGGAGGTGGGAGGGCATCCTCTGGATGCCACCCCAGGCCACAAGGCTCAGGCCGTCCCCACCCATTGCCCACTGACACATGCAGACGCCCAAACGCTGACTGGCTCTTTGCAGCCAGTGAGGCGTTTAACAGGCCCAGGTTCTGCGCCCAGCAGCAAGCCAGACACCACTTTGATGGAACACCTGTGGTGAAACTGGAGCTTTTACTGACTGTGCTGCAACCTGAACCTCTCACATGCAGGGCCCTGGGTCAGGGTAGGGTGGGAGGGAGGGTGGTGCGTGTGCCGAAGACGGCTGGACACGCTTCCCCTCAGAGCCTCTAAAGATTATTATAGATGGCTGTAGCCAGGGCGAGTATAAGGCTTATGTAAGGGTGAAATCAGTGCATTCATGTGTCTGAAGGTAATATAGCCTACATTAAAATATCCATATTGAGATACTGCTTTTGTTACATAAGCTTGATGAACTTACAACATGAAAAATGCTTCATCAAGACAAATCAACCGCTAACAGTCTTGCTTATGGTTGATGACACAGCAAAGATGTGACTGATAGCTTTAACCACGTTGACAGTTTATACCTAGAGGCAGGAAAAGCAAGCAAAAACATTAACAGAGAGAACATACCTTACCTGTAGTCCTGTGTTATGACACCATCACAGCTATAGTACTGCCATTCACCCTTCAAACAGTACTCCATGGTGGCCCAGTGGATAGCGCTGTGGCCTCACAGTGAGCAGGTCCTGGGTTCAAACCCTGGCCTGTCCAAATGTTTCTGTGTGAAATTTGCATGTTCTCACCTTGTCTGAGTGGGTTTTCCTCACTATCCACAAAACATGTTAGGTTCACTGTCTCCAGTCAGTGCTATTGAGTTGGTCCCCATGTGAGATAAGTTAAATGCAGAGGATGAAATTAGCTAAATGAACATGTATATGACAATAAAAGCACATTAACTTTAAAAGAATGGCTGTGTCTTTATTTACAAGGTAATTTAAATAAAAATGGACTACAGATAAAGAGTACATATAAAATAATTTTAATTTCAACACAGAAAAACGGGTCGCATTCCCACATTCTGGGAAAGCTGTCACTGATGACCAGTCACCCACACAACACGCAAGTCAGGGGCCACTCTAAACACAACACAGGCCGTCACCGCGGGGTCAACCATGAATTTGTCGGCAGGTTTGTTTTTGGCCTGCACAAAGCAGAGCGCCTCAGTGCACAGCTAGTGCTGGGGTCACAGGCTGCGTTCAAGCACCGTGACCACTGCAGTAATTGCCTAAATTGGTGGAAAATAAAAGGCTTTGGCGTTCCGGCAGCGCTGCAGTGACTGGGTTTATGTGGGCAGCGTTGGGTGGATCCCCTGATTCCTGGGTGAAACCTATGGGGCTTTAGTGCATAGGAATGCCACCCGTTAAGCCCAACCGCACACAAGCTTAGTCACGCCTGCGTCCTGACAGACTAGGAGACGGTGGGTGAGTTATAGGTCAGCCTCTCCTGGTTGGACCGCAGGCTTCTGGGCCTGGTGTCATGGCAGCGTGATGACGGGGGTCTAATCAACTTACAGCTGTAATGGGCTGCATGCTACACACACACACACACGCACAGAGCCAGTGTGTGTTTCCTCAGCCTGGTCCAGACCAAGACCCCCCCGCCCCAGTGTTCCCGTGGTAACAGTAGTGGCCAAGCTCTTCCACAGCTCTCTCCCCGGGGTCGGCGTCATCGGGCCTAACCAGGACCATGTTTCCAGGGGGGCTGCCAGCAGCACACGGCCCCAATTCACACCGCCTGCCTGGGGTGTGGGGACCGTGCGCATGTGTGTGTGTGTGTGTGTGTGTGAGTGAGTGTTTGTGTCTGTCAGTGTTTCTGTGTGTGTGTATGCCTGTCAGCATTTCTGTGTGTATTTGTATGTCAGTGTTTCTATGTGTGTGTGTGTGTTTGTGTCTGTCTGTCAGTGTTTGTGTGTGTGTGTTTCTGCATATGTATTGACGTATGTGTGTGTGTGTGTGTGTGAGCATGTGCCTGCCTAGGCATGCATGTCTAGTGGGTGTCGTGGACTTATTTGACTGCTGTGGTTACAAGCGGGGGTGGAGAAAGGTGGCTGTACGGCTCACAGTGGTATTTCCATGTTATTTGCCCCTCTATCCAATCAGAAGGCCCGGGGGCCTTGGTCCGGTCAGGCAGGGCTTTGTGGGAAATGCGGTCGCGCTGTATATGAGTTCATGTGATCTGGGCCTTGCTGAGGAGAGCACAGGGTTATTTTGACAGACGCCCAGCCTCCTGCTCAGGCTGAGGTCTGCAATTACACAGGACATAAACACAGTGCTCCCTCCAGCACTGGAGCCCCCGGGCCCACGGCTGGGAGCGGGGAGCGTTAGGCGGCTCTGGGGAGGCCGCAGTGGCCCTGGCAGGCACCCACGGCCCACGGTCAGCTATCGCGTGATTCTGTGAAATGGTGGGCGGGTGGGGGGGTGGCCGGTGAAGGAACCACACTGGCAGAGCTTATAGAGCACCGCAGGACAAACACTCACAGAGAGGAGAGAGTTTGATGAGCAGATATTACTATGTTTTGTTATTATGCTCCATAGTTTCACATTAGTAAGTTCACATTAATATGAAAAAAAAACAATGTTTATAATACTTTGGCAATATGTGCACTGTTACATCATGCTAATAAAGTGATTTGAATTGAATTGAACTGAGAGGGGAAGAGAGAGAGAGAGAGGGATCCCCTCCTCTCTTTCTCTCTCTCTCTCTCTCTCTCTCTCTCTCTCTCTCTCTCTCTCTCTCCCTCTCTCATCAATTTCAGGTTGAGGTAAAGATAGCCTGGTTGTGTTGGCTAGCAGTATTATACATGCACAGACAGACAGACAGATAGCCAGCCAGGCAGACAGATTATATTACCTTTATAATGGGGGTAGTCTGTCTGTTGAGAGTTAGCCATCCCCCCACAGTCGGATCTAGGAAACATGCTCACCTGCATGTTGTGTTTTTTACCTCAGAATATTGTGTGTGTGTGTGTGTGTGTGTGTGTGTGTGTGTGGCGAGTAATAAACAAGCACACAGGAAGTTGTGTGTGTCATATGACAAAGCTACTGCATTCCATAAGTGATTTCTACAATCATAGCTAAAATATGAAAATTAAAAACAATATAAATAAATTACAATGAACATTTGAACAATAAAAGCTTATGTCTCGCAACCAGAGAAGGTCGCCACGCTGTCCCAAGCAGTGGCTGTATGTTTGCATGTGTATGTATTTTATATTTAAAGGTGGAGTCAGCTATCCTGAAGAAATATTGTTGATATTTGAACTCAAAACAAACATGACTCACCCCTTGCTGGGATAGCGTTGTGTGGTGCGGTCTGCACCACTTTGTGTTCCCATTTACAGAGCCAGGGATGTGTAAAAACAGCAGATTATTTTATCAGCATGGCGGCATAGCATCAGCATAGCGGACCTTGAAAGTGATGCTATTTGACTGCCTTTGGTTTGCTAAGATATATGTGACGGTCTCCGCAGAGATTTAGAGCGAGCATGGCGTTTAGCAGCACATGCCACACATTACCTCAAACCACAATAATACAGTATATTAGTGCCCTGGACTCTTTTCTCTGTCATGGCGCTCACTTAAAGGCTTTTCACATGGGAAGCGGGTCCCCCTAGTGTTCAATTCATTTTCAATGAGAGGCGGGCGGGTTGGGCGGCGTAATGGCAGGCGGGCGCAGTCCCGAGAACTTTTCCGCTTGTGTGCACGAATCAAGAACACGCCCGCCCGCCTCTGAGATGAAATATATTTAACTTTTGAGGTGGCGGTGTGGCGGGACAAACATTGACTTGTAGGCATGTAAGATGGCAAGCAAGCACATTCAACCAACTGACAGGACTGTCATAAAATTATCATTTTTTACTCGCCTTTCACAAGCTTCTACCTACACCAGACAGAAAATGCGCGAAATACACTGACATGTTTATTGGACATAGCCTTGAGTTGATATTATTTTAAAAACGATTATGAACAAATTACATCCTATATCATATTCACCACATATTTTGTCTTAATTCGTAAATAAAGTAGGCTAGGTTTATTTAGAGACTGTTGATACATTTATATTTTGGTTCATACGTGGTTTGTTTACTGTTGTGTTCTCATGGTTACCTCTCGGCAGTAGATTTGCTTTTCACATGCGAGGCGGGCGGTATGGTGCGGGACGGAGAGCGGGAATGCCGCTTTCCGTGTGAAAAGCCTCTTAAGCCTCTACAGTCTGCACACGCTGACATGAACAGTATGTCATGTGTACAAATTATTTAACTATGGCCTGTATGCATATATGCACACGTCTTTACTCCATTACTGTCTTTACATATCTCTAATGCTCCCTCTCCCAATCCCTATTCCCTCAATAATGCAGCTACACACACACACACGCACACGCACACGCACACGCACACACACGCACACACACAGACACACACACACAGGCAGGCAGGCAGCCCCCTGTGCTCAGGGCGGTCTGGCTGTAAAGTGATACCTGGTCTCAGAGCATTTTGCACATGCCTTCCCGGACAGTTCCCACACTCCCGTCCGCCTCAGACTGTCTGACCTTTGCCAAGCCCGCCACCCCCCATCCCCCCTCCTCCCCCCTCCTTCCCCCCAAGCCTGCTACCCCCATTCCTCTCTCCCAGGGCCTGTGGTTTGGACAGCTGTGGCCAAGCTGGCTGCTCTGCTCGTGGAAAACATCCGCCACACATGGAGGGCCCGGCACGGATCCTGCCTGGCCTCTGCTCCCTGTCTGTCTGGCTGTCTGTCTGTCTGCCTGTCTGTCTGTCTGCCTGTCTCACTAAATGTCTCACTGCCTTCTTCACTGTGTGTCTTCAGACCTTCCTCTCCCCACTGCCTGCCTATCTGACTACATCTCAAAGTGTCTGTCTGTCTGCGTATGTGTGCGTGTGCCTGTGTGTGTGCCTGTGTGTGTGCCTGTGTGTGTGTGCCTGTGTGCGCGAGGGTCAGGGGCTGACAGCAGGGGGCCTGTTCCTCACATTCCACCTCCACCTCTTCCATGTCAGCCTGCCTCCAGACCTCCTCCCTGGGCAGCTCACACAGCTCCCATGCCTAATCCCCTGCAGCATGGCTCCAATTTAGGCCTCCCCTCTGACACAGAGTACTACATAAACAGGCCTGCATTACAGCTGCCCTCTCAACACACACACACACACACACACACACACACACACACACACACACACACACACCCACGTGGGCTCTCAGCCAGCCTCCACATATGAGACTGATTCTACTGGACCTGGACCCTGGCCACGGCTCTAGGCCTTTTTCTTTCACAGCTCTGATAGCAAGGATTCATGTTGCGCACACGCACCCACGCACCCACGCACACACACACACACACACACACACACACACACACACACGCGCACGCACACACACACTAAGCACATGCTGCCAGACAGACGCGTGTACACAGCACAGGAACACACTATCAAGCGCGCACACACATACATGAACAAATGCAATGCACGGAGGGGAAGGTATACTGTTCTTCTCCAACTCCCAAATCGAAGGCCCCTGTCTGATTGTGATAGAAGCGACATTCTCCTTGAAGCACGCACGCACGCACGCACGCACACACACACACACACACACACACACACACAGGGATTCTTTCCCTTCACATCTTCACACAAGGCTGAGAGATGAAGTGTGATGAATAGAAGCAATGGTGTAAGATCCAAGATTACACCCATGGATGGAATTTTGAAGGGAGTATCTTAACTGTAAAGGCAGAGAAGGAACTAGAGAAAAAAAGAAAACAACAAATCTTGATGGTGTTGCTGACACCTTGCATCACATTTCCCTGGCTGGTGGAGATGGGATTATGGAGGAGAGGAGCATTTTGGCATGGGGCTGCAGCCACATATAGGCCTGACCTGGAAACCAAGCACTTCCACTGTAACACACACACAGGGGTCTCAAATGTCAAATTGGCTTAGGGGTTGCAAGGTTGTCTTTTCCCGGGGGGCTTCAAGCATTGATACACTTTCATTTCTTCAGGGCTATTCAGTTATACTCCCAGGTTGGAACTATCTTAGAATTACAGTAACACAACAAATATACAGTACTGTAATATTCAGCATATACATATGGGCACACATACAGTAAAGGAATTACTGGTTTCAGCATTCTTAGACACATTTGTTTTTTAAAGTGAATTAATTCTACAACTTCTACAGTGCAGTTCATAAGCTTTGTGTTGCCTTATTAAAATACATAATACTGTGCACCATTGGCCTGAATGACCAATACAGTGGTAGATAGTATGCAAATTATGAAGTGGTTCATTGATTTTCATATCCTTAATGGGGCGTTCACACAGGAAGCGAAGTGATTTTTTTTGGTGGCGCGATTATATACAAAGTCAATGCACAGACGCGACTATATGCAAATTCGCTCTGGGAGGGGCGAATGACGCGAAAGACGTGATGCGAATGGCGCAAACACGCAGAAATCGCTTCATTCGCCTATTCCCTAACATTCGCTAATTCGCATGAAATTCGCATGAAGCTGTGTCGCGAAAACCTATCAGCATTGAGACTGCTCGGACGTCACTACCGTAAGGAGGAGGATACTTTAATAGTAGCTGTGTGTGGGCATCCGGAGCTGTACAACACCAAAGTACACGAATATAGAGATCGGGTGAGAAAAGAGATCGCTTGGAGGAGAGTTGGGGAAAAAGTTGGACTACCTGGTATGTACTGAACATGTGATCTTAATTGATTCCAGCCATCGGTCGTACTTTACCAAGTTAGCGCTAGCATTAGCACAACTGAATTGAAAAGTCGTTGATATCTAGGTACTTGGAATATTCGCGGGTTGTGTTTATTCACACGAATAATGCGATTTGACGCAAGTAAAACCAAATATTTCAGCGGATACATTCGCGCGAGTAAAGCAAGGCGAAATTTCACTTTGCTTCCTGTGTGAACACCCCGTAAGACTGCTTGCACTGTCTCACAGCACAGACACCCTGGTACAAGCTGCAGCAAGAATAAACACAGATGTGACAGACTACCAATTCAGTTTGGTAGTCTAGATATCTCATTCACTTTGAATGGTCGAGTCATTTGAATAACGCATGCAATTGGACAGTCAGGCTCACATCTATGCAAGCTGGTCGTGGCTGTTGTCAAAAAATGACAGTTTGGATTTGATAATACGCACACATCTGATTTCTGGAGGTGAGCCAATGCTCTAATTAAAAGTTTAGCCTTGGAGCGAAAATCTTCCAGTTATTCCAGATTAATTTTAACCTTAAATATAAAACATTATATTCAGTGATTTTCAAATGAAATAAAATGTTTACATAATAGAGTATATATACATTATACTGTGTACACAGTATATACTCTCACTTTGTAAAGAGTTAATATTAGTATTACTATTATATGTAATGTCTTGATTTTGTTAGTTCTGTTACTGGCTAGTTATTATGAAGCAAAATAAGTGGTCACTTCTCTTTCTCAAGAAAATATACTGTATTGTATAATTGGCCGGTGAACAAACAATGGGCCTGCAGCCCAACATAGGCTGCTGTACACACTGGACTCTCATTACCCAGTCATAGCCTATGCACCTGTGGTCACTGGGGGAAATATACATTTTTTTATGCTTGGTTGTCAAGCATATTGGTTTGTGCTACAGCTACTACTTAATAAGATTATTCTTGTTCTTGTCCGTTTATTTTTTTCCCCTGGTTTCATATTTCGTTTGGTCTGCACCTGCACTCACTCTACATGTTAGGCTACATAAACAACAAAGAATATATATTACATTTGTATGTATTGAGGTAATGTATTCGTGCTATTTACAACTTTTTTATAATATCAATGTACTTATGTAAATAATAATTTTGTATTACATTACGTTTTTATTACATATGTGTTACAATAATTGTGTTAAACACCTAGAGTAATCATTCTCCATCTGTCAATCATCCAGCACTACAAAGCACGGGTCAACCATTTGCTTGTCCAAGATAGTGGTGATTTAGGCTGTGGGTGGGACTTCCCAGCATTCCCTCACACAAAGATACTATTCCATTATACAAAGGAACACTGTACAACATGCTGAAATACACAAACTCTAGTACAGACACACACACACATGCTTCCTGGGCTTATTGCCATGTGCCCTCCACCATACATCCATCCATCCATCCATTCACTTCCCAGGAGAGATGTTTGCTTGAAGGCTGCCCGTGTGCACAACCACAAAAACTGCTCACCCTGACACTGTAAAAAAAAAAAAGAAAAGAAAAAGCAATAGGAAAAAAATGTTGGGTTGAAAAGCAAGTGTTTTCTCTTGCTCTGAGCTCTTGGTCCAGGCTCACAGTGTCCCAGGGTGCCAGAGGCTTTCATCATTTGGCAGCCTGGCTCCACAGTTCAGTTTTACCTCCTGGCTGGAGGCAAGCGAAGCATCACTCGCTCTCCACAAACCGAGCGCGAGGGTGATAAAGAGACAGAGAGACAGAGAGAGAGAGAGAGAGAGAGAGAGAGAGAGAGAGGAGAAAGAAAAAGGGAGTGAATTCGTCTTTCATGTCCAAGACAACGCTGGAATCATCTGTGGCCAGCATGTGCTGCTGCTGCTGCTAATATTCTGTTCTCATTCTTCCCTGCTTGCTTCATGTTCTGGTGTACTGTAACTCCAGAACTGCATTAGTGATTATATAATCTTTCAGCAACGCATAGCTCCAAGTGATGGAGACTGTTGAAAGCGAAGATGGTTAGACGTAGGCTGGCAGGTCAGTGCAGCGCGACCTCTGATGTCCTCTGTGTGCAAGGAAAGTCTCATCGCTGAAGTGCAGTCTTTCCAAAAACAGCCTCGTTTTAGTTGCTGATACACTGATCGGGGGCTGATTTCAAAGGACACCTGCCACCCTCGCTGGTCTGATTCACCATGTGAGCATCTGCAAAACAACACTTATCACAGACACTCAAGGCTGTGTTTTATGCTTCAGTATAAATACCAATATGAATAGTGTTGAACCCTGAAAATGTACTGGATACAAGTTTCAACTTAATCCATCTACAATTTACTGAAGCGCATTATTATTTTTGACATTATTAGTCACAATTAACAATAATACATAACATGACACCGAATATGATCCTCTAATGATCCAGTAAACCATTAGAGTGTATGAATACTGTAAATCACAAAGGTAGAGACAATAAATTATACATCCACATATGAAACAATCATAACAAACCACTGATGTCACATGACAACAGTGGAACCTATTTTCTGTAGTCCAAGTACATTTTTAATAAAGGCAGAATTAAGAAAGAAACATGCAAGAAAGTATCAGTGTAAACCTCAGATAAATTAAATTAACATTTCATTGTTTTATTACCGGTAATGTTAACAAAGTTAACACTGTGTTGTGTTAAGATTGCATTAGTATTACAAGGAAGTCTAATAGCCAAATCTCTGCCTGAAGTTTGAACAAAATAGTGGCATGAAGCCGTATAGAGCTGTATCTTATAACAATCGCTATGTTATTATTTATTCATAAACATTTGTAATAAAAGAATTGTAGCCACAGGTAAACCAGTGCTTTTTTTATTATGGCCTGATTTGGCACGTTATTATTACGGTTTATGTGAGGAAGTTCTGAATTCTAACTTATTTGTTGCTCAATTTCTATTTGTAGCTACTTTCATAACACATGCTATGCAGTGTTGTATTTCGTCACCTTCCTAAAATAATGGCC
>JAOEGT010115328.1:0-12218 GCA_025447795.1 Speoplatyrhinus poulsoni | reverse complement strand
AGGTTTGGGGTCCCCTGCTGGAGCTGCTGCCCCCGCGACACGACTCTGGATAAGCGGATGAAGATGGATGGATGGATATTATTACTATTGAATATTTTACCTTTCAATATGCATAAGGGATGTTTTCGATAAATAGATCAAAACAACATACTACAGTAAATGTAACCACGAGAGCCATTTTGACTGACATCACTGTGTACCTACTGAACCACTAGTGAGCTGAGGTAGTGGTACAGTCTAGTGTCCCCATTGAGCGGCCATACACATTTCAACAAATCAGACAGCTACAGAGCTCTGCCTCTCAGAGGAGAAGAAGGGGCCATGGATCAAGCTGGTGTTGTAAAGAATGAACACAGTGGGGCAATGAAATCGCATCAGTCTCATTCTTCTAATTACACACACACACATACACAAAACTCAACAGCCCACATTTGCGCCGGACCATCTTCTGAACAAGTCTTTCCCATTCTTCTACCACTGGATTTAGTGGATTAACCAGCATAATCAACACATATCATCCGCGGCATGTTGCCTCCATGTATTGACTCGTGCACACACACACACACACGTGCATATTCTTGATCTAAGGCATGAACAAGTGTAAAAGGTTTGCCAAAATGTGTTTCAATATCTATTTACAATACATGTCATGAATAAAGTGAAATTTAAATTTTTATTGGCTGACAGAAAAGATGGGAGACCTGTTGATCTCATTCACACACTCAACAGGAGCATAAAGTCCTAGCCAAGTGTCAGACACATGTAATGATGTGGAGGAGCACAGCATTACACCATCCTTTACTTCACCAGTCTACAAGGAGCCACAGCAAACTCTCACACACTTGCTAAAAATAAAAAAGCACTTTTAACATAATGTTCTTTTGTTGCTATTAAATCTCTCCATTTTATCCTGATTTGAGGAACAGAGAGAAGAAGAAAAAAAAAAGTTATTTTATGTAAAAAATAATTTGTAAGAAAAATACTGTATATTCATATGTACCTCTATTTCATTTTCATGTATTAAATCAAAACTATTTTAGCGATAAGGCAGCTAGGGTACACATTGTGGAAACATTTGATCCATATGTACAAAATGTAGCAGGAAGAAAAACAATAGGTTGGCACCATGAAGTGGGCACCAGTCTGCTCGCTGAACTTAAACACGACGTCCTCCATTTCCTACAGCCAATATGGTTCACCCCAAATGAGAGCATAATTCTGATGCAGACATCCTAGTCTCGCAGAGCCCGCCTTTACATACGAAAAGTCTTGGACACAGCGCTGGCAAACTGCGTCAGTACCCGCCTACTTGACAAGCGAGGTGTTTTGATTCACAGGCAGGACGACCAACTACGTAACTCGATGACCAAGTCGGATAAACTTGCGGAGGGGAAAACTAAACAACAGGACTGTTTACAGGTCATCTTAGCAGGCAGGCTATGATTACTGATTAAAATACATGTTATAAAATACATGGCATAAAATACATGTTTGATTTTTAAATTAGTAAATAAAACACTGCGCTATCGTTGCACCGGAACTTACAGAGACATACTTGTGAGTGACAATGCGAACAACCATTGGATATCGACAGTATTACTTCGCTAAAGTCAGAGAGTCCCGTATCAAGCTTACGAGGGTATATGCATTAGACGTTCAGCACAGAGTTGCTTATGTGATGTAGTGCTAAGGGATGGAAGAGGAAGAGGAGACTACAGACATCCTAACCTGCTAGAACTCTCTATCCACCACGTCTATCACTCGCTCTAGCAGAATAGCCATTGGACTCTCTTTCTCTCGCCCTCTCTTTCTGGCTTTCTCTGCTCGCCTTTCCAGGATATTGTATAAACTTTGCATGCGTCAGGGAGCCGCTGTTAAAATGCTGGAGTCTCCCGGACCGTCCGGGAGAGTTGGGTCGTCTGCTGATGTCACTTGGCATAAACACTCACTAGATTTTTTTTAAGTAATTAACCAATAACAATAAACGTCTTGTCTCTAAGAAGCTAACTGTGAACTACATTAACCAAACTGCTGCACTGTTGTTGTAAATCATGTTGACAATGGGCTTCTTGTAATGTAGCAAAGTGTACATTTTGTCACCCCTCCGACACAGCAATATGCTAACAAGTAATGTTACTAAGTTATACAAAGACCTGATTTGGGTGACTTATGTGAATCCCTCAGCCAAGCCGTCAGGTTTTCATTGAAATCAATGGTGTTAATTTTGAGATTACTTAAGCAGTATTAGTAGGCTACATCCATAGTGATGCCTAGCATAATTTGACGTTTCCAGCAGCTAAAAAATAAAAGTGCATAAAACTGACTTGACGTTTTAGAGTAAAAATGAATAGCGTCTGCATTTTAAATCCATAAATATTATTATTTTCTATATAAATCAGCAGTGACATAATGCATATAGCTACATGCAGGCACCACTGAAATACTATCCTCTGAAAACATCTGAATGTCACCAAGGTTTCCTCTCTACCTTCTCCTGATCAATGTTTCTGTTTTAATTGCTGCTTTCCTGTTGCTGACCCTTGGCAACCTGTGGCATTCAATGGATATCCTGGCATTAAGGAGCATGCCTACTATCCGTAATGCTGGCGGTCTGATACATGTACACTTTGTGTGTGACCAGCTGACCTACTGACAGGTTTGCATAGAGATGGATAGTTGGTTTAGAATTATGCTAAACACACCGTTCCTGTGCAAAAGCTACAGTATGCTTCAACATTAAGGAAAAACAGCCTTTATCTGACATGGAAGCATGTATGGCCTACTACAAATAGTCTATGTAAATATGATACTGCCTTACCAGACCTGTACCTGAGTCTGAAGCACAATTATCATTCTTAGTCAAACTGTAGTGACTGGAATGAGTCACTTAAGTACTGTATGATTACTTTATTTTCACTAATACATCAGTCACTTAAGTATGATTACTTTATTTTCACTAATACATCAGTACATAGAGTAAATAACACATAAAAAATGTGTGCATATTCGGTACTTAGAGTAGTAATACCATTAGGCGTGGGATCTCAGAAATCTCTTCTGGGATATTCAATACAAAAGTGTAGTTTACGGAGTAAAAACAAAACTCTAAATTATGTTGTGGAAAAGACTGTTAATGAGAGAAGTCAGTGGAAAATGGCCGACATAGGCGGTATTACTACAAAAAAACTCCAGAAGAGCATCTCTAAAGTACATTGGCTAGAGCAGCATTTGACGTCAAATGCCATGAGGCGTGAGATCATGAAAATACCGTTGTTTAGCACAGCGTCAATAACGTGTTCTGGTTGGCTGAAGGGGGCCAATCGTCTGCTAGCGCCAGAGTGAGAAAATCACTGTCAACTGTGTTGTTCTGATTGGTTGAAGGTGGTCCAAACACATGCTAATGATATGATTGACATCTATTGGCACCGCCTGGCTAGTGATTGCATAAGGGCGTCAGACAGACAGGACTTCCTTTTTGTGTGTGCTGCTGATGTAATCACACTGCCATTTAGATTAATAGAAGCTGTGCATTCTTATCAGTGACAGGGACACCATGTTCCTGTCTAGACTCGTCTGTGAATTCCCAGACCTCTCTCATTCTCTGTTTACATTTATCAGATTTTGATCTATACATTCAGAAATGTTCCCTCTTTTGATTCAGTTCAATATTGTAATTATAACCTTCCTAAAGTTGATGTAGGTATGTTTGTATGTTGCAATGCTATCTTGCTAAAAAAACATTTTGTAAATGTACAACCCCAAAACCTCCTCCTTCTCCTCATCTGTTCCCTCCCCCTGGAGCCCATTGGTCTGCCGTTGCAAAGCCCATTGACAAACCCATTGTAGCAGTGTCTGTGCATTCATGTTATTTAAAGTCAAGGTAGTTTCGACGGTAACCTGACATGCCAGATGGATTGTTATTCACAAATCCATCTGGGGAGCCGTGCATTGAAACTGTACAGTGCACTTTGTAGTGGCAGTTGATTGGATTATCCATCTGGTTGTTTTCAATGTTGGCAAACCTAAAACTACACCGCACACCTAAACCATGCCCGTGTAGCTATCAATTTGACGTGGATTGGTAAATTCAGTTGCTACTCGGACACATTTGCAATGATTCCTAGGCTTTCCAGACTGATTCCCGAGGCAAAATGAAACTGAAGCGAGGCTATTGTATTTCGCCAGACCAATCAGGAAAAAGAGGCCCTGATTGGTCAGAACCTTCAGGTAGTTGGCTTAATCTAAAGCGATGCATGAAGAGGCGTGAACTATCAACCAGAGCAGATATTCTTAAGAGAGTATTTCACTCAATGATAACTGAGTGACTATGACATGTCTAACAAATTACATTAGATATATCCTACCCACTACAGCACCTTTAAATGACCACTTAAATGGTTTATTGCGCCTGATGCATTACAGTGACAGATATATACATACAGTATGTGGACCAGGGCCAGTAGAACAAAGGTAGCTGAACAAGCAAAGTTTGGACAGGATCAAGACACTACAGCGAGTTTCTTAACACACCTAACCATGTCTTGTAGAGAAGAATACAATCAATATAAATTAATAAACACGGTTTAAGAATGTCAATAATTGTTAAGCTGATTATGTTCCCCCTACCTAATTTAACTGATGTTAGTACAGGGTTAGTACCTGTTTTTTTGTGTGTTTAGTTTTCACCTAGCATAGCAAAGAAAAATGTTTATGTCTCCAGGGTACAGATTCTTAATGTGCTGCTTCTTACTCCAGGCCATGATGCCATAGCTACAAATGAATTAGAGCAAAGACCTTCCTTAAACAATGGGCTGGGAAATTCACGTCTGGAGGGTGTCTTGACTCCATATCACGCGAGCGACTCTGATACAAAAACTAAGAAAATGTAGCCTACTCAGTAGATCCCAGCATTCCATATGGGCCATAGACAGATAGGCAAAATGGTTTTGTTTTAATAAGTAATAAATGCAATCTCGAGCCTGATTTTGTCATTATTACAACCACAAATCGTGCAACCCTTCAATGGACCCGTTTAATGTTCAATCTGTGCTCCTGCTGGTTAACACAAAATTGTTACCCAAGCAGCTCAATGTACTTTGTTTTTGTGCATATCTGCACTACACCATAACTGAGCAACTATAGTAGTTTCACATCCAGTATCAATTCCATGTGAGAATACCACTGTTGATCAAATATGTACACTGGTGCACATATAAGTTATTAGCACTCAGGTGTTAATTAAATAAAAATGTAGTAAACTTGAACAGCATACTGTACATAGACGTAAACATAGATTACGATCTTCTTTGCGAAGTGCAGAGCCATTACAGTATAAGGGGAATGTTTGCTAGTGACGTCCATTGTTACATGTTTTGAATGGGATCTTTGTGCGTGGTGCTTATTTGTGCGAGCGTCATCCATTCTAAACAAATGCCTCAGGTATTTACCATATCATAACAAATGGAGGACACAGCCAACCTTCAAATCACATAAGTAAGAGCATAAATGAAACGGAAATAAAAACAAGCATGACAAACGTCAGTGAACGAAGTGTTTGAGATTAACTGTAAAGCATTTGCAACGTGAGTTGTGATGTGCGCGTTACATTTTCACTGTCACAAAACAAAATGGAAACATTACAACTGAAAATGATTAAATAATAATTATAATAATAAACAAATTATTTTCCAATATCTAATTTTGGTTGGTGGTACCATGGTTGGTCAATGGTTGGTGGTACCAACCATTGATGGTACGCCCATTGACGTACCATCACAAAGCACTATAGAGGAGAGCTCTACTCAATACATGCTTACCACTGGGGAACTATTCTATATATCTTCATTTACTTTGTATTGTGTTAAACTAAGCAAACGCAATTTCTGACTTCTACCAAAATTAAACATACCTAAAAGCTGCTATGTATCATTGCTGTATCATCAGCTTATTAAAACCTAGTTCTGGGTTACCTTGTATGTATAGTGCATCCTGTCACACAACAATTTTTAGGTATAGGTTTCAGTTTTTTGGTCAGAAAAGCTTAGTTTAACTCAATGTAAAGTCAATGAAGAGCTTCATACTTTTTTCCTCCCCGGTGTCTGTATTGCCAAACAGGTTGTAGTTGTGTAGTTGTGTGTGTGTGTGTGTGTGTATTCATGTAATTGATAGGCAAGGCAGATTCACTTGACCACTCAGGGAAACAATGCCCTGATTGGTCAGAATCATTTAATGTCACATATGACAACTGACATACTATAGGCACAGGGCAGGGGCTATCAACCACATATCACAACTTACCTAATATTGGCACATCAACCAGAGCACACATTCTCACAGCATTTCACACAATGATAGCTGACAGGCATCTATGGTGTTTCTAAATGATACAAAATGTATTTTAAAACCAACCTACAGCATCTTTAAAGCAAAGTTGCAAGATGTTTAAACAATGATCTAACAGAATTATACTATATACGTTTCTGGACCTATATGTCAAAAATACTGTATATTTCAGAATCTCGTATATGTATGTATGTATGTACCGGTATGTATGTATGTATGTATATATATATAAAAACAAACATACAATTTAACCTGCCTAATAAATATATAGGCCTATTGGACAGTTCTCTCTGGGGTTGCTGAATAGCTCCTTTATGTTTTTGAACTACCATTCTGAATTCCAAAGAATCCATGGCAGTCTACATTGAGAATAAAAATAGGCTAGAAATTAGACCATAGTGTCCAACGAGGCAAGCGTTAACCAACACCAGTGACATATTTAGGCTCTGGTAACTAAAAAGGAAATCTTAGAAACTGAGACAGGGATGAAAGAACGCACAGCAATAATTCCTCATAAAGCATTAAGTAGAATGTATCTCATTAAATATTCTGTTATATCCATTATATAATACTATACAAGCAAACAAAGCATACGCTTTGTTTTTCTTTCCAAATATTTGTTAATTATTAATACATGATTGGTATTCATCAAGAGCCCCATTACAAAGTAACGTTCCATGTTTTAAAGTTAAACTAAAACGGAACATGTGAGATATGTTCAACATTTTGAGGCCATAGCAAGCCACTTCCTTTTGTTTTTCAGTCCATGATGCATCAGACACAACCCGTCCAAATGTGATTCGAGGAGATTAGTTCTACTTATTGGAGGGAGGAAATGAGATGCATGATCAGGGGAGGAGCCTGGGTAGGCATACAATGACCAAGCTTATTTTAGCCATCTGGATCAGCGATCACCACTTTTCCCATGGCGCATGTTCATTTTGTGTACATCCTTGGACTTCATTTAGTCATGCAGCTCATGGACGGTATAGGGTGGGAGTGAGACAGGAGCGAGATCAAGGGAGGGGGGTGGACACAAGGAGCCCTAACACTTGACCTCTCTGTGAACTCTATATGTATTAAATAGACATGCTTGAGATCATCAAAACAACAGGATGTAATGCTGCTTCCTTCCTGGTTTGTTTTTTTTGTTTGTTTTTTTGTTCACACAGTCTTATGCATGTGTTGTTTTAATAGTCCCTCATGTTTAAACAGTTAAACCAGTTTGCCTTTACCATATATGAATCAAACCATAAATATAAATGTAATTTCTGACACATACAAAAAGTATGTGTGTGTGTGTGTGTGTGTGTGTGTGTGTGTGTGTGTGCGTGTGTGTGTGTGTGTGTGTGTAATAAATACAATAAACATGAATGACAGTTTTATAATAGTAAAATAACCTAAATTAAAGATTAAAGTCGTAGATTAATTCACCTGAAGATGTAGAAAAGTAGGCCTATAAACTAATCTGTCCTTCTTTCACATATTTTACATCAAATACATATTTTGCATTTGTTAAGCAACTTCAGCCTATGAAAAAATACTTGATACGCAATAGAATACTAAACAACGTTTATGTTATGCAACTCCATCGAGCTTTGCAACTACACTCTGTACAAAATATAGGCTACCGGTACATATAAAATGCTAATGCCTATACTATTTGTTTTTTAGCCCAAACTCTTAAAATAGGATATAGCCTATTGTATGTTTCATAATTGGCAAAGCACAAGTAAGGAATATCGAGCGATTTATAATTCGTGGACAATAGTCATTTTCTGGAAGGATTTTTCAATGGGTGGGGCATAATCTGTTTCCAGATGGGGAAAACGGGGGGAATGAAACTTTGCAAACTTGCGCGGTTCCGTAGACAATGAAGTCCGGAGTTTACACTATATTTTACACTAGCAGCTACATGTCTATTGACTTGACGGGCATAAGGCAGTGCATTCATTTGTCAAAAAATGTGCCTTTCCTTACGTTCTCTTTTAACCTACCTCCACTTCCCACACACATTTTTACGCAGATACGCGCTATGCCAACACACATATAAATACCCATAAAAGTTGTTCTCACCATTAACTTTTTTCCAAAGTGAGCATACAGACATCCTTACATTAGTAGTAGGCTATAGGTATAACTCCAACATCACAAAATAAAACATACAGTAAGGCCTCCAGACCCAAGTAACGTTAATACACCCCACAACATAACTAAACTACTGTAGGTTTGGGTGCACAAAACTGAACAAAATATTTCCCCACGAAGTCTTAAATTAATTCAGTGTACGTTTCGCTTTTCAAGGACACGCAGTTCACTGTCAATAGTCTTTGTCGCGACTGAGACAGGCGTGTTTTCCCGGCAGGGTGAAGAACTCACACACTGGAAAATCTAGAAAGCGTTTACCTTTTTGCCGTTTCTGTTGTTATATCCGTTGTATGGATTGATTCCTGTCCTTGGCGTTACGGAGAGCAGCATTTTTCTCGGCGCTATGTCCGGAGCGGGGAGTACAGCCCAGGCTGCCACCTGACGTCAGCAGCTCGGGAAGTTAGGCATGGATCAGCGGGAGCGATGCAAGTCCCACTGTTTGTCTGCTATAGGTGCTGGATCGCGCACAACACCACACCATATAGGCTTGTGTGTGCGACTAATGTAGCAAATGTATCCTTTTTAATTTACGGATTGATAACAATAATGTTAGA
Organism: Speoplatyrhinus poulsoni; assembly: GCA_025447795.1. NCBI lineage: Eukaryota > Metazoa > Chordata > Actinopteri > Percopsiformes > Amblyopsidae > Speoplatyrhinus > Speoplatyrhinus poulsoni. The sequence continues at coordinate 3,174 of JAOEGT010115328.1, read as the reverse complement.
TATTAGCCTAAGGTGTAGGCTATTACCATACCAGATTCACTTTAGACAGTTTGTGGGTTCTAATGTTCCAATCCAATGGTTACACTATGTGCTCTATTATCAGTGTGATAAATAAAGGCATGTTTTCAGTGTGATAATTATGCTTAATAAATTAATTTGGCTGTGTGTAAGTATAGGTTCAGAAAAATGCAATATGTTGAATTAATTAGGCTATAATAATAATAATAATAATAATACAAAAAATAATAATAATAATAATAATAATAATAATTATTATTATTATTATTATTATTATTATTATTATTAATCTTATTATTACTACTACTGTACAGAGCCGATTTGGCAGCATTCATATCCCAAGAATGTCATGGGCTGGGCGATATAGACCAAATCTACGATTTTACTAAAAAATTATTTTTATTCCATATACTATATCACAATATAGCATATCTACTATCTCAAGCAGTAAATCGCCACATATTGCTTTGTGCTGTGTTGTCAACCTATAGCAGCAGGAACTGGAGTTCTGACATCTTCTTCATTGACTTCAGCTTGTCTGGTTACTGTTCCCCCTGGTCTGCAGTTAGGGACACAAGTGACATTGTTGCACTCAGCAGAACTTTGGTCTGGCAAAAACTAGTCCCTTTGACGACAGCAACATTGTTTGGACGTCAACATACTCGTTGCTAAGCAACCCAGCACCATCTATCCCAAGTGCTTGGCTTGTGAAACCCTACTGATTACCTCTGGGGTAGTAGCTAAGAATCCCATTTGTCTTGCGTGCGTGCGTGCGTGCGTCTTATTTCTGCATAGAACATACAGGAAAAGTGCATAGTTTTATGTAATGCAAGTACAACTGAAGCATGGGAAGGAATGATATGGCTGCTGAAACTGTTTAGGAAGAGCAGTCAAAAGGTCTAGATTTTAGACTCTAGATTATATAGCTATATATATTTTCACTATAATGCATCTTTGCCAATACAGTAGGCACCATAAGACCACAAAAATACAAGCAAGAATTAGCATCCTTATACGCACACTTGGTCTCACTCTCTCACATACAAATACACACATTGTGGCAGTGGACAGTCCTCTATATCAAAGTGTTGAGGTACTGTATAGGAAGAAAGGCTGGCAACATGGAGAGTGGACATGAATGCTGTTTAAGAGTTCAGTGGGTTTTTACATGTGAGGGGGCATAAGAGATAGGCAGCGTGTCATTAAGTCTGTCAGATGGAGGTTCAAGGTTAGAATGGGCGACAGAGCCCAAAAATGCCTGAACAAAAAGCAATTGTAAAGAAACTTGGGGGAAAATACGGGTCTATGAATGTCTTTTTTTTTTTTTAAGATATTATGAACAGACAGTTGAATGATCTTGCCTGAACAACCCACACACATACTGCCAGGCATTACATTATTTGTAATGTGTTTGAGGGAGAGTGTGAAATTGAAGGTTTGGTAGATTGAGAAAGATGCAGGGAGATGTCACATAACAACAAATAAATATCACCAGTCATAAAGCCTAGTCGGTGTTGAGTTTTATGGGTCTCCTTATTCCATGCATTCTGGGACACTAAAGAGAGATCACAGCTACATAGACAAACATTTTCTAAAGAGGTTTAGCAACAACTGTATTTTTACTTGCAAAAGTTGTATTACATAAGGTATTTACATAAAGTAAACAAGATTGATGTACACATTGTTTTAAAGGCTATTTTCAAACAAATAATTAGTTGGTATATAGGATTTGACTTCAATTACTTTGGATGACCAATTGTGTTTACATGTATAAAATTAGTCTGTTTTTATGTAATTTAATATGTTCAGCATTGATTCACTAGACCTACTGTAATAGGCCTGTAATTTAAGTGAATCCAGATCCACATGGTACTCAACAAGTTAAATTATTCAAACATTATAAATGTTTTGTAATTCTGTTTAAATTAAGAAATACACATTGATAATTGTCCAGAACAAAAATGAAATAGGAAATAACAATATACTGTTCAGTATCGGAAGATTGTTGTTGTTCTCAGGTTTGGGAAGTAACTGATTACAATAAACTAACTCTAATCCATTACAGTTACCAGATACCATAGTGGAATCAGATTTTAATTTTTTTAAATTAAATGATTACTTAGGAATACTTTAAAATTTAAAAGGGACGTTTGCAGATGAAAAATGCATAAAACGATAGGCTGTTCTTTTATTAACCTTTCATTAATATCAATCAAGTTCTACTTTAATCCGCTGAACAACATATACGGTCACAAAAATAGGAAGATTTGGCGCGTAAATTGCTTTTGGTGGCATTTCAAAGAACTATGTTTAGATGTGAAGTAATAATCTAAAAGTAATGGAAAGTAATCAGAACAGGTAATCCAAAATTGATGTTACTGATTATAATGTTAGTCTGGTAACTAGTAACTGTAACAGATTACATTTTAAAAGTAGGCTAACCTACCCAACCCTGGTTGTGATGCAGTAGGTTGCTTAGATAAAACCAAGCTGGGTAATACTAATACTGTAACTATAGCATACTGTAACATGTCATCTGCATTGTGTATAAAATGAGGATTTGCAGTTTGAGTTAAGGTTTATCACTGAGTGTATTTGCTTATCTCTTCTGGTTAAAAGCTTTCTGCTCAAACTCAATGTTAATGCTGGCTGGGCTACATGTGAAACAAAAACGGAGGGAAAAGTGTGCAATTCCATAGTACTTTATTCAGTTTTTCTGCTATTTTAACATTTATAAAAACAAGATTTCACAATATCTGAAACAGCTTGAGGAACATATTTGTGTGTGAAGAAGCAGAATGTCTGGGTTATGATGGAGTGAGAGAAAAAAAGCCAAGAATGGAACAAGGGTAGGGGGATGGAGACCGGGCCCAGCCTATGGGGGGAAGGGCTGTTTGTGCATGCCTGGAATTCCTTAGGTGTTATCAGCATTGCCTGCTCTTTTCCCTCAAAGATAAAAACATATGGAGAATATATAACATTCAATACATGGATGTCTGTGATCAAGGGGGCAAATGTATCAGCACCATTCAAATCTCATTTGAACCATTAGTGACTTAGTAAGGGTAAGTGGTTCATTAATACATACAGTATCTCACAAAAGTGAGTACACCCCTCACATATTTGCAAATATGTGAGCATATCTTTTCATGTGAC
>JAOEGT010115317.1:7500-12218 GCA_025447795.1 Speoplatyrhinus poulsoni | reverse complement strand
CCGAGGGCTCGTGGTTTTGGTTTAGATCTGCTGTTTTTTCGTTCGTTTGCACTCGCCTCCACAACCACAGCGTTACAACAGGACTCTGTGGATCACAGCTGCCAAGAGTCTGTCACATGACTACCCATGCACGCTGACCTGCAGACACAAAAGGTCATGGTAGAAGCCGTGGTAGGTGCCCAGGGTAGAAGAACCATACTGAATGGTCTCAAGAGAATTCAAGATGGCTGACATATTGAAAATGCAACACTGAAATACAGAATTTTCAACAGGTTAAGAACAATGGAGAGAATATGATATACATGTGATTAATATATTAATATGCTGTATATAAAGAATAGCATCAGGTCTAACTGTACACAGTAGTGCAACATAGTGGTTGGAATGTTGAGACTTCATGCTCTTTTTGAACTTGTAACTGCCTGACACTTGAAAACATTTATTCATTAGGGTCTTTTTTTGTGTCCACAAACTATTAGCTATTCATTTTCCTACCTAAGCGGGCCAAAAACGACAAGCACACAAATATGTTTTCCATCCACTTTACTTGAGTTAATGCTTCAGTTAATTCAGTCATTAGGTTTACAACCATGGTAGAGGACTGCATTCAAAACAACTTCATTTATAGAAGCTTTATCATTTGTTGACTTGGGGCATTCATATTGTCCTCATCAATTCACTTACAGCAACTATGATTCAAGCTCTGGGCGCCAAGCTACAAATCTTGGTGAAACGGTTATAATAAACACAACCCAACATTATTTCAGCGAGAGGAAGAGACCGTCTATTTTGCAAATTGACAGCAGACTGTGGTCTTGCAATATCCTCCCCCAATAACCTCCCCCATGCACACTGGTGGGAGAGACTCACAAAGCAGGAAACAGTTTCCGTGACGACGGTTGTGGATTTATGACATAGAGGCAAGTGCAAGTGAACAGGGCCTATTCCCATCTGGGAGTCACTGCTGCTCGGTGAGATTTATGGTAAGGATGACACCCGTGATTACGGTTGGTTACTGAAGACAATTGGACACTGGGCTGGATTCGGTTGTGTGTGTGTGTGTCCGTGTGTGTGTTTGTGCATGTATGTTTCACTGGGGGACTGGTCTGGAACAGTGCTAGCCTTTCTCAACATACATTGACAAACGCTCTCCACGATATCTGGACGACAAAACCTGGGCCATGTTGGACTTGTTGAGCCAATAAATAAACGTACACATTTCACAAATAGACTAATGGAAAAGCCACATTGGGAGAAGCCTGAGTTGCTCACGTTGTCTATGGATGTGAAGAAATGTGGAGACTTTGCTTTGACCCCAGAAACCGCATCTGTTGTGGACCTTCCTTATTCCTCTTGACAAATTTGTGGTTTTTGTGTCTCACTGTGGTCAAACCTTGGACCTTAACAATCAAGCCAAATGAAATACAGGCTTTGGCATAACTGAGAAGTTTATGTGACCCCTCTGACCCAGACTGTAGGAATCTGGATTATAGTGCTGGACTCATTGAACCAGCAGACTGCAAAATGTCACCCTCTAAATTGCCAAGGGCAGCCACCAAACTGATTATACATTTAAATGAAAGAAACAGATTTTGACCTAAATAAGGAATTTTAGAATTGACAGACAGATGCCAATTCATTTTCCTTGCTAACATTTAAAGCACATTATCAAATCCTACATAGAAAATGTTTTCAAACTTCGCATGAAACGGATCACAATCAGAATCTATTAAGTGCTACTCAACAATTATATCTAATCTAAACGTATTGCCCTTGAATGGTATAGAACGTAATAATGGGTCAAACATCTCTCCATACATTTTTGGAGGGGAAAACTATTCACATCAGGAGAGAGGAAGAACAGATGGATGGGAAACATTGGTAGACATTAACTCACCACTCGCCCCTCCCAAGGCAAGCTTGTAGGCCTCTGGGAGGCGAAGAGCCCATTCCACCGCTCCCATTTCTCTTCTCTGTTTGGATGAGATTTTGGGTGAAAGGGGTCGCTCTGTGAGATTGATGAGCCGTGGCCAATTAGAGGCTTAGCCTCGGAGGCCTTGCGAGAAGACACTGTGGTCTCAGACATAAACACTTGCGGCAAATAGGCCTGAGTGAGAATACCTGCCGTCTACTGATAGAGGACAACCCTGGACCACCAGCTGGGAAGACAGCAGCCCTTTCTCTGCATGCCTCGGCTGTTTCAGCAACTTGAAATACTTTGAACATAACAGCAGCAGCTGTTATGTTGTATGTATCCATGCAAAATACACAAGTCCATGCAACCGACTAATTCTGGGGCTGATCTCACTATTTCAGTGGGGTTCCATGACAGTGAGGTCACGGGGTGGGACAGTCGTTGCATCTGACACCTTGTGCTTGGAGAGCACCAGGGCACCAGCCGGTGGTGGAGGGGGAAGGGGGAGGGGGAGGGGGGGGGGGGGTCAGAAAGGCTTGTTAGACAAACTCTGACAACAAAACGTTGCCCTTGAAAATCAATTATAAACAGGGAAGCGTCTATGCATCTGTTTCTGCTCGGAATTATGTAGCAGTGCCTGTCTCCCTCTGTCTATCTTCTAGGAGGCCTGACTCCACAGCCGTTTGAATGGCCAGCCCTGTGGGATTAGTGATGGCACTAAAGCCTCTGTGACAGTGCTTGTAAATCAGAGTGGATGGACTCTGGTGATGACAGGTCTGGGAGGCCTCTTCTATTTGACTGGGCTATTTATTGGGGCTTCTTTCAAAGGGTTGTTACATTATGTACATTTGGTGCTGTCTTGAGCGAGGGACATGTAAAACAGGAATAAAAAATTATATTTGGCCATTTGGTAAGGACCACATATGCCTGTTGGAGAGGAGCAGGAAAGGCCATTGATAATAATGCCCATTAATGGCCCTTCAAGACTTTGCTTACACAAACTGGGGCCCGTGTTACCTTCAATTGATTCAGCATGTCACCTTTCACAAGAAAGTACCAAGAATCTGTATCTGTTTAAAGCAATCTTACAGAAGAAAACCGTCAGTAAAAGAACATAATGACATTAGGTTTGGGGGTCCTAGATCATACGTCGCTAATTACAATTTACACCCAGTAATCAGAAATCTACCAAGGATTACCTTTTGAAAGGATAATATTACAAAAGCTGCCTGTTTCGTTGTTACAGCAGCGACCCTCCCCCACCCGCACCCCACACACACAAACATGCGCGCACACACACACACACACACACACACACACACACACACACACACCTCTCGATCCCACCCCCTTCCCAGCCACCCAAGTGCCAGGATGACAAAGTGCATGAGAGAAGTGCCGTGGCACACAACGAGGCTTCCTATCAGTGCATGAATTTAATTAGCGCTCAGATGGCTCCACGTAATAAGAAGACGGTGGATAAGCGAGAGACTTGCATAATGCATCCTCATTTTCGGCTTCCCCTATACCTCCATCGCCACCCCCGCTTGGTCTTTCCTGTAAGGCACCATATTTCTTTGAAGCGCGGTCAATAACTTAACCGAAAACATTTGCATAGCGGGGACTATAAGTGCCGCCATATGCCACTGAGAAAGAATGCGTTTGGCGACCAGTGTTGGGCAAATTACTCAGGAATTGAAATAAGTTACTATTTACTTTACTCCTTCAAAAAGTAATCATTTTACTTTACGTATTAAAGGTAATTAGTCACAATACTTGTTACATTACTTTCACAATCACTACCCTGCCTCACCCCTTCCAAAAAATGACAACCTGTGTACCCAGCTCATTTTAGAATTGAATCCTCTTTATTGGAACAATAAATTTATTATTATTTATTGGAATAATTAACCTTCAGAGTCAACAATCAGCCAAAGTGAAAACATTGCAGCCGCTCAAACCAGATGATTGGACAGGTTGGTTCAGGACCAGAAATCTTGTTCTTGTCACGCAATCATGCAGAATTACTTGGATTAGTAATTGTATTATTAATTATTACTGTTTTAATACTAATTAGTTACATAACTAGTTACTGACAAAAGTAATAATATTACAGTAACTAGTTTCTAATAACTAGTTACTGCCCAACACTGGTGGTGAGTACAAGTTTTAGATATCAGCAATGATAGGCCCTACCTCTCTCTCTCTCTCTCTCTCTCTCTCTCTCTCTCTCTCGCTCTCTCGCTCTCTGTCTGTCTGTCTCTCTCTCTGTCTCTCCATCTCTTTCCTCTACATAATTAATGACAGAGATGGATTGTAGAGGATGTACAAAATAAGAGCAACGCAATGTATTTCATGATGTACGACATTTAAATATATTTTGTAATCCTGACCATTGACAATGTTTTACCTACCCCTATTATTTAAACCATGTCATTTCACACTGATGGACAATCGCCTGGATAATAACAAAGGTTAAAAGTATGAAAGTAGCCGCTATTGATTTCTTGCCATGTCTACAAACGTGTTTAACTTAAATTATAACCTCTTTTAAATATAATATGTGTATAATAAATACAGTATAACTTTAGGACGACATCACATGTTTGTACAGGGATGTCTGGCATTGGGGAATAGGATATTTTGTTATTTCTGGACAATTATGCATATCTATTTGTCTTTGAAATGAGACATCCATTGATCTTAACCACAGTCACCTTGATGCTCATATAACTGTGTATCTGCACAGAATAGTATCACTATCAGCTGCGTTCTATAGTCAGCATATAAGGATTAAGTGTCT
>JAOEGT010115317.1:0-2500 GCA_025447795.1 Speoplatyrhinus poulsoni | reverse complement strand
AGAGAAGAGCTGCGATGATAAAGCTGGTGGATGAGGACATACAAGGGAGCTGTTAATTAATCTAAACAGGCAGTGGGGGGTATTTAGCCACATTTACACAATCACTATCTCGCTCAATGTATCACACTGACTGTTGTGTGATAACTAACTGAGATTAGACACCCAAGGGACATACAACACTACACAGTATGTGTTATGCCAGTATAAACTAGCATAACAGTCAAACTGTGGGTTGGGACCCTAAAAAGGGTCAAAGGATGCTTCTGCAAATAAATCAACCAATCAATGAATAAATACATTAACCTAGTTTAGATACTCTTTAATAAAGTGTGCAAACAATTTGATTGTTTATATAATTTTTTTTGTATATGTCTGTTTCTCTGGGGGCAAAGATGAAGGGGGGGGGGTATTCATGGCTCATAAAGTTTGCTGTTCTAAAAGTCATATTAGGTAAATGTTTCCATGTTTCTCAAATGTAGCAGTATAAACTCTCACCTCGTTGGTGAGACAGAGGTACGTCTATGAGAGTTCAACCACCGTTAATAAGGAAAAAAAGAGCTGAATTGAATTTCCATAACTGTTTTTACTCATTGACAATGACATCACATAGCGATGTGTCACAGCTGGGCGTGAGCATAGAACGGGTCTGAGGTAGCAAACCAGCTGTGGCACTGGGGGCGACAGAGAGTGTTGCCCCAATATGTCCCAGTTAGTTCGGGCGCTGCAGCCACTGGCACTGAGACGGCATGTGTAATCAGACACTGGCACTTGCCTTTATTAATAGGCACATTGCTACACTCATAAAAGTGACACTTCCAAGATAAGCATCTCTCAGCAGAGAGAGGTCATTCAGCTCATCAGCGCAACAGCGTGTGCATGTGCACGTGTGCGTATGCAGACATGCATGCGCGCATGAGTGCGTATGCGCGTTAGCCTTTTTATCAATCTGCAACGTTCGGTATTGTCAAGCACTACTTTCCTTTCGTAAATGTGTAGTTTGTAAATTGTTTAATCACCAATTTCCTCATTTGCATGATGCAAAACCAAAACATGACAGTTCACCTATGGGAACTGTCATGGTGGGTATATGTAAGAAAAGATGCGTGCCCTTGGCGCTTGTTCTCGTGGACAGACCGCCCCACATTAATCTATACTGTGTACTGTGGGTGTGTGATTTATGGGCTGTCTGTCCTTCACTCTACAGTAACTGACATGTTTGGACTGAGGAGAGGCTTTTAGTGAACTTCTTACCTTCAGTGTCCTTCTCCAAACAAAAACAAGGAAGGGCAGATTGAACATCGGCTGAGGTGACGGTGGAAAACCTGACCCACCTATGCAGTAAAATAATCAGTTAAGCCACTTTTGAATACATGCAGTAATGCATCTGTTCACTGCACTGACAGTGGGGATGAGGGTTGGGGGAGGTGGACTAATAAGGACACCGCAATTCTCGTCCGTCCAGTAACAAATTAAGTGGCTTGGAAGGTGTCCAGGAGTCATCCTGCACTTTGCGATTGCAGCGTTCGCTAATTGATTTTTCAGCCGGGCACACCGTCAAGAAAACATTACACAACAGGATTAGGACCAACGAGGGGCCTGGGGGCTGCCTGCGGTATAGGTGGGGAGACCTCCAATTAAAGCTCTTTTCAGCAGAGTGGAGCTCTGCCATTAGAGTTAATAACATTCTGTCATATTCCCGTCTGCACTTCCCATGTGCAGCACTACTGTATGGATGCTGATGATGTGTGTGTGAAGAGTGTTTTTCTCTCAACGGACAATAAACGTTTACGTTACTCTGGCAGCTACCTACAATATTCCCAGCAGCCAGCACTATATTTCTCCCATCAGAAATATAGGGGCTTTTTCTGTCCGCCCAGTTCAAAATGGTAGCGTGTCATTTCTTGCTTATAGGGAGTCAGTCAGTCTGTACACAAGCAGAACATGTTGGTGATGTGTTGCTGTATGCTGCATGTGTCCAAGTTAGAAGCAGGGGATTGGAACACCTTCAACCAATCAAGAACAGCACACACACGTGAGTGAGTATGATTTTTAAATACAGGGAACTAAACTATGTACAGTACATGGGCCTTGATTGCAGCCCGGTTGGGCACAAATAGTTTCATATTGTCATGTCTTACTGATTAGCAGAGATTTAAGGAACGCAGCGCTCGCAAGACCTGGACGTTCTCATGAGAAGGATATGCATTAAGACAAAACGGTGGTGAGGCTTTTGCATAACATAGCCCCTCTCCAGTCTCAACTGAGGTATATTTCATAGCGATTAGAAACAAAACACTCCCATAATCCTGTGCAGGTGTTATGTTTGGCTGCCCAAAACCCCGAGCATACAGATCCTTATGAAATCATATCATGATGATCGATTGCACACACTATGTATGCCTCTAAGGGAGATCTGGGAGGCCAAGCGGTGCTTGCCCCGTTCTTGCAGAGCCATAAATGGATAGGGTTATGGATGGACAGAGGAAGCCATACAGAAAAT
>JAOEGT010115307.1:0-12220 GCA_025447795.1 Speoplatyrhinus poulsoni | reverse complement strand
AAGTGATTGCAATACCGCTCCCGCTGCTCCGATTCTCCGGCCAATCTCCCGCTCCAATGTCCCCTCACTCGCGAACATGACCCTGAGGTACTTGAACTCCTTCACTTGGGGTAAGGACTCATTCCCTACCCCGAGTTATACCCTCTAGTTATTTTTGTGTCCAGATCATATTAAAAATATTGACGAGCATAGCATTTTATATAGTACATTATGTAATTTGCAAGAAAGAACAAACGGTTAAAGATGCGTAAATGTTCAGTCAATATTAAACCACACAAACCAAATAGTATTCAATAGTTATGATGAATATGTAGTTGGTTGTCAACATCTATAGACTTGGACTATATTCTATAGACTAAGAATCGGAATGTAGTTTTGAAGAATACTCTAAGCCCTGTGCTCATCATTTCACCTTGTGCAGTTTAGCACCACCAATAAATGTAGAGCAGAATTGCCTATAATAAATACAGCCGAAATAAAAACCCCATCCATGAAACGTGACAAGGGAGGACAGTATAACAGCCCTATAAATGCAAATGCTATCACCATAATGAAATGTTGACAGAGTTTGATTAAACAAATTGATTTAATTTCCTCACTTGGAAATCGGTCTTTAATAGATCTTACTTTAATATTTAGCTATGTGTGCTAATATTATGCTGATTTCAGGCATTAGGGTTGTGTGTTAGTGTGAATGCAGTTTATTGAATGTATTTTTACATTATAAGAGAATAAATTGGTAGCGTACAGTACATGAAATTCTAAATCATCTTGTTAATTCAACTCTTCTAATAATGTATATCATTTTCCAATGACTGCAACATGCTGTGTTCAATACACGTACATGTATGAACCTAAGCATTAATCAATTATATGCATTAAGTTACTGATATCACCCAAATGTGCAAGTGTGTGTGTGTGCTAGTGTGTAATGTGTGCACGCTTTCTGTGGTTAGGTTTGTAAACTAATCCTCTATATAAATAAAAATAGAAGAGCAGGGAAGCTATTTTCAGAATTGCTCCCTAACTAGTCAATAATGGAAAACAAGATTTATAGATGCTTATTTTATCAGATAAAAAATAAAAGCGTATCACTTCCAGCAGATGGCATCACGCCACAAGCTACTGTTCCATACTATAATATAAGCATGTTTTCCGTGCTCAGGGAGAGACTGGGACAGAGCATAACAGAGGGACTCATTAGAAAACAATAACATTGAAAGCTGAAAACACAAACAAAGATGTCTCTGCATGTCTGTGTGCTGTTGTGGGATAAATAAAATATTCCACGTAGGCCTATATCTACAGAATGTTTTATACATTATGTGGTGTGTGTCGGTAGGTATGGATGGGGGTGATGGGTTGATTCAATGATGTACTTATGCTATAGTGAACATCTCTGTGATTTAAATATGCATACAGTATGTATATTTGTGCATGTTGTGTGTGTGTGTGTAGTGGGGGCTGGGGTTAATATGTATGTGCTTCTTTAATCTTATTGTTTCATAATGATATTTAGGTATAAATATTTTGCCTTCTGCAAAGGAATTGCAGATAAAAAATGTTTTTCTTAGCTAAAATGTTAGCAAAATAGTTATTTTGAATCGTCCCCCAACAAATAAACAAACAGTAATGTGGATTTAATGGTTAAAAGAAAAATAATAAATACAATTTAGAGGAATGTTTTTTCTGTAATACTGTACAGTATTTAGTATACTGGGCAATATACTGTATTAGATTGGATTTTAAATAGTCCTGAGTTTTCTCTAGCCAGAGGTTAGTATATAAACTGCCTATTTTATTAGACCTGGAGAGAGCAAATATAATTGAGGTTAATGATACTAATGTTCAATGCATTCGTGTTTTCAACTAAAACACGGAGGAGTGCAGGTGGCAGCATATAATTATTTGCGAGCAAGTGGGTATCAAAAGGTAAGGCATCTGAAAATATATAGCATTCATATTATTTAGTTATATCTAAATACAGCCAAAGGAAACAATACTGTATTTGTATGTTTTGGGCCAGTTTGGTTAGCTCAATTTGTTACATGAACATACTATTTTGCCAGTGCCCTTGAGTTACCCATCGAACTATATAAAGAGGAGTTACCATGCAATTCACTGGAATATTTGTATCCAGATTAAAATTTTTGCTTAATTTAAAATGAGGTGTTTGTTCTGAAAAATAATGCAATTACCATTACCAATACCATTAAGTGGCATACTTTGATCAACGTACACAGCTTATGTTCAAAGTCTCTGCTCACTTATTATGCTGAAGTATATTCCTTCATCCCTTTACCTTTGAAGTTATCCTAGTTATGGAATATGAATACAGTAGGATCCCATAGGATAAGTCTCTATTCACATTAAATTAACTATCGTCTAAGGCCCAAGTAATTTGATTTCAGTAGATACAGTATAATTTCACAGTGAATGTGAATGTCATAATTTTATTTTACTAAAGAACCTAATTTACTACTGGGAATGGAAATAATGTGCAAATGCTTATGGATGCATTGAAACTGCAATCAAGCAGCATGGGAATATTTAGTAGTTTTACATATTTAGATGAACATACAGTTTCTAGATGAACATAACGTTTCACAGTGTATATATCCTTAAACAAGAATCTTCTAGCATCTAAGGGGGGTCCATGGCAATATATAGAATATGTAACCTTGTAACCTTGACTGGTTGAAAACAGACTCATAGCACATGGCCCAAAAATTAGGCCCAAAATACAGAAACCGAAGTCTGTGCTCCGTACGCAGTCAGTATACATCAGACAGGGTCCAATATAACTCAGTGCAGAGATTGCCTCACGTGTCCATGAGTGGACTATCCAGTCACACTTCTGTTATTCATTTTTTTTCTGCTCAGGATGAAATAGTGAAGTTAATGTCATCAGCTTCCCATTGAGTGCACCCTCTCCATTCCCTGCAATTCCTGTACACCCTGAGCTCAATTAGACAGACATACCCCTTTAGGCGTAGTCGGCTTAGGCATGGCCTATTAGTCTCCCAAGCAATGTCAGAACTCCTTTGAACTGCCGTGTCGGCCTGTTGCATAGGCACTGATTGGGGATGACGGCGCTGCAGTGGCAAGCTGTGACCTATTTTGAAACCAAATCTTAAGAACAGCGAGAGTACAAAAATCCTATGTAGATGGACTGGGCCACTAGACAATAGCCATTGTGGGGTTTTATTTTTTTTCAGGCCAAACCTCGTTCAGCGCAAACCTAGTAGAGAAATTAGGACATGAATGTTAGTAAAGGAAATAAAAATAAAAATATGATGACATATTATTTTGCTTTCTAATTACATTTACAGTATGTTTGTGTGGATGTAAATGACTGGGTTGCAGTTGAGTGACTAGGCTGTTGAACATGCGTGTGAATGGTAAACATGTGGCGCATCCTGTAAGTTTATCTGTTTTTCGCTCCTGCTTCCAGGCAAAGGGCCGGAGATGCTCCTGGTTGGTCAGAGGCTGAATGATAACGAGTGGCACTCGGTGAAGGTGATTCGCAGAGGGAAGAGCCTGCAGCTGTCTGTGGACAATGTGACCGTGGAGGGTAGGTGTGAACCAAGATATGCTAATTGACGGGTCGGTTTTCCGTTTACCGAGCATGTCAAACCCTCACCCCACCCCAGGCCAGATGGCAGGCGCCCACACTCGGCTGGAGTTCAAGAACATCGAGACGGGTATCATGACGGAAAGGCGTTTCATCTCCGTGATGCCTTCCAACTTCATAGGCCACCTGCAGGCCCTCTCCTTCAATGGGATTCCCTACCTGGACCAGTGCAAGAATGGAGACATCTCCTACTGCGAGCTCAACGCCCGCTTCGGCATGAGGCATATTGTGGCCGACCCGGTGACCTTCGTCAGCCAGGCTAGCTACCTGGCCTTCTCCACCTTGCAGGCGTACGCATCCATGCACCTCTTCTTCCAGTTCAAAACCACAAGCCCCGACGGCCTGATACTTTACAACTCTGGGGACGGTAGTGACTTCATTGTGGTGGAGCTGGTCAAAGGGTGAGTAATGAGAAATTCAAAGTACAGTATATTAAAGGTGTCATTCCATTCCAAATATTTCTTGTTGTTTTTGAAAATAGTTATGTCCACGTGACTTGCTCGATCTGCCTCATAATCCTCCTGTAGCGGGCAAGGACGGCTGCGATTTCACGCTATAGTGTAACTTAACCTTCATGAAATAATATGTTCTAATAATATGATTCCGGGGCTGTGTGACCACTGCTGCCATGCTGATGTTCCAGCGAGGCGGAAGGAATGCGCAATAGCGATATGGTTGCACGGCTGTGTCATAGTAGCAAAGTGGCAAAGCCAACCATACAGCCTTTTGGCGCTTTTCCACTGCATGGTACAAGCTCAACTCTCCTCGACTCTATTCACTTTGGGAGCTTTTTCACTGTGTGGTACCAGCTCAACTTGACTCGCCTGGCCTCTACTTGTTGGATTTAAAGCAAAAGTCCCTGAAATAGTTTTTGAGACAGGCTGAAAATGGGCATAATATGGTGCTATTCATGAATAAATTATGTGGTATTTTGACCTAAGCGTGACAAATACAATGCGTTGAAACCTCAAGGATCTGTATCAATGTCTGAAAAAGGTCATGAAATGTCCACTTTAAGTAAGGTTGACACAGGAGACCTGAATCCAAACAAACATTTTGCCTTGTGAGCTATTGGGAGTTCAGTTCTAATTCTAACACTCACCAACATACATTTCTCAGTGGGCTCTACTTGAACGATTTTAGAGCACAGTCTAAAGTGCAAAGCACAAACTGCATTTAGGGCGTGTCCAAATACACATTTGTTTAATGGGGGAAAACCGGGTGTTGCACCAGGCAAAATTGTTGCACTCTTTTGATTATAAAATGGTTGCACTCTTTTGATTATTCATGGGAGTATTTAGGGCACAGCATACAAAAACCAATCAGAGTGTCATCTCCCATTCCTTTGTAAAATCCAGGCGTGCTTGCACCCTGGCAAATTGTTATACTGGCGGGTTTGTGAAAGCGCTGAAGCAGACCTAAGGCAACAGTGAGATTCCACCAAGATCCATACAATATAATGATGTATGTTACACATTGAACTCTTTTCATTTTAAAATCCTTTCCATGTCCCTGTGCGGTGTGCACCCACCATAGACGCTACTATCTTGATAATGCACTGTGCAGTTGACTTTAGACCAGGTTTTTGTTGTTCAATCGTGCAATCGCTTTCCGCTGCCTCAAAGTAGCGATGCGCCAACAAGGCTAGACCACACCTCGTGTTTAGCCCAACACGCAAATCTACTGTACCTTTAATGTTGAGGCTTCTCTTGAGTATATGTGTTCCCAGCATATCCCATAGAAGCTTCCAGTCATTCCATAAGTCTACCTGACATATTGCAGACATCTTTTTAAATCATTTTCCCTCTAAAGGCATTTTTATTAGCCAAACATGAATATAATTAAACCATAATACCGTATCTTCCTTTTAAAGACCCTATTGATCACTAATACTGACATAAGTTAGGCTGGGCGTTTTTTATTCAACACACGAACTAACAAGACAGAGGAAGCAAGACAGAACTGTAGTTACTCTTAACATGTTGAACTGAACTGAAGTCCCTCAGTACATAATTAGTCAGCATGAGGGCCATCTTTAGCTCTGGAGCCTGCAGCAGATGCATGCAGTGAGAGCAGGCTGAAGTTTCCCGCCCATCTTCCCTCTATTCTCCTTACTGCTGAGTTTCATGGCTGTTTGCGCAGCAGCAGTTTCCTTACGGATAGTATTTAGCTTTGGCTCCAAAATGATGTACTGTAGTTTCTGGTATAGCCATTACGCTCGATGTCAGAAACACAGTATAATCCCTTCATACTCTAAAATGTAATAACTACAGAAGTCATGTTACTGTTATAGTTTAGCTACGTAACTAAATAACAAACTGGTAACACTGAAGTCAACCTAAATTGCAATTTGGTACACGCCCACACCATTTTAACTTTATAGTAATATAGCTAACGTAATCTCTCCCAAGGAGATTCACGTCATTCGCCCAAATACTGGTACTGCCTGTGTACAATTTAGGAAAAAGCATTGGTATACTGTAAAGATGAATGGACAACACCACCTTTGTAGATTACCCCCCCCATTCCTCTTTATCCCTGCAGGCTGTTCTTAAATGTTGTGCTAGAAGAGTTAGTATAATTTTTACTGCGCACAGTGTCACAGGTTTTTTTTGGGCACACACAGAGTGTGTGTGTGTGTGTGTGTGTGTGTGTGTGCACTCCTCATGCCGCTTAGCACAACGAGAGTAATCCCTGACTTGGGGCTGCTTGTTGGGGGTGGGGGGGGGTGGGGAGACAGACACTGTTGCAAACACAGAGACATGAAGTTGTCACTCAACATACAGTACTTATCTATATTAACAGGCTTTACACATTTCTGGTGGGGATTATCAAATGTATCTCTGTAGCTCGAGAATGCAACTAATTGGTAAAATAGATCAGCCCTGCCATCAAGTGTACAAGGCTGTCCACTGTAGATTAGTCACAATATGCATGCAGACGTCTGCAAGTTTGTATGTAGTGTAAAAATACGCAGCCTGTGATACATTAAGTTGCAACCGTATAGCTGTGTGCCCCTAAGTGAACATTGTGACTAATCGTTTATACCTAAACATTATTTGTTTTGGTCCCAGGTACGTTCATTATGTGTTTGACTTGGGCAATGGGCCGTCTCTAATGAAGGGCAACTCTGACAAGCCGCTCAACGACAACCAGTGGCACAACGTGGTGGTCTCCCGTGACAACAATAATGTGCACATCCTCAAGATCGATTCACGTACAGTCACCCAGCACTCTAACGGAGCCCGCAACTTGGACTTGAAAGGTACCATGTCCGATCAGTAATGGTGTGTAACCACTAGTATCTATGCACCTTTTCAGAATAATTTTATAGCATCCTATGGGCAGTTATTTCCATATTTGGCATATATTCCATGTTAAAACTAATAAATAGTACTGTAATACATAAGCAGAATTTGTAATACATAAGCAGAATAACCAGTAACAATAAAGTACCGCCATTGCTTTTTATGGGCACACATGCCCGTGAAGTTTCTTTGTGTGTTTCTGTGTTTATGAGGGCCTGTATCCACTCAAGCCTATGCCCTTGTGGCCATAAATAACAAATGACAAAATGACCACTATGCATATTGGGTGTTATATCTTCAGTTTGCCCTAACAATTATAGTTCAAATGCCATTTTCGAACGTACTTATATAGGGCATCACCACTGCCAAAAGTTAATAAATGAATATGACCACCAACTGTTTTGTCATCTGGTGCATATTCTCCAAGGCCAAGTATTTGTCACAGTAGGAAGATTGGTTGTGATTGCGTGTGTGTGCGTGTGTGTGTGTGTGTGTGTGTGTGTGTGGCCTCACCGAGTAGATAACACCAGGTGATTTTGTATACAGTATACTGTGAAACTGGGTCATTACTGTACATCAAGCACTATATTAATTATTCACGCTAGATTTTATGCTAAATCTGTTAAAGGGCATCATAATTCTGTCATTTTTAGCATTTAGTAATTCCCAGGAATTTGTAGAAGAAATGTATACAGTATTTATACATATTTGTGTGTAAGAGAATACATGTAATTTAATGTACAGTTAAATGTAACATTTGTTTAATTTAACAATGCATCTGATCTGAATGTGGTTTGCATCACTTCACTACCAATCACGTGAACACTGTGTACTGCATGTCTGCCAGGGGAGCTGTACATTGGTGGTGTAGGTAAGAGCATGTACAGCAGTCTGCCCAGACTGATAGCATCCAGGGAAGGCTACCAGGGCTGCCTGGCTTCTGTTGATCTGAACGGGAGACTCCCTGACCTGCTGGCAGACGCCCTCCTCAAGGTGGGAGCTGTGGAGCGTGGCTGCGGAGGTGAGACACGCTATCACTCTTGGGGAATGGGGGCCTGTGGCAATTCAGGGCAACCATTTGAATCATCTGAATTCAGTGTATCACTGCCAGCTGCCAATGCCGAATAGCAGTGATGGTGCGAATAACAACAAATATTGAATTCCCACCACATTGGCGTAATGTGGTGTATAGTCACGATGCAAATAGGGAAGTGAGAATTGGCAGGCAGGAGAAACCCCTTCCAGTTATCCAGAATTCTTAATTGCTTGCATTGAAAGATGCATTGTCTTGACATTAACCCCTTATTAAAATGAACCTCCATCCCTCTATCCTTTATCATCCAGGCCCCAGCACCACATGCTCTGAGGACTCCTGCCTCCACCAGGGAGTGTGTCTTCAGCTATGGGAGGGTTTCTCTTGTGACTGTACCATGACCACCTATGGAGGCCCCTTCTGCAATGAACGTGAGTCTACTCTAGCTCGTACATTTTGAATTTGGTTTGCCCAGCCCAGCTTTGCCCAGTCATAAGTATTTTGCTCCTAGAGGTGGAAAGACCGTATAACAAAGGCTGTCAAAATAACTTTAATTTAGATGAAATAATTATGGAAAAAAATATTGCAACTAAATAAAAACTTGCAGATTAATCTCAATGATAGCTCTTACACCGACTTGAACGCAGCCTTGTAATCGCCTCACAGCGCTTATGCGCGCATGGTAATTCAACCACAGCAAAAACTCTTTATCCAGAGATTTTAGACATGGGCCTACTCGCCCGAAATACATTTATAATGATGATACGTCTGAGAAAATAATGTTGAATTATATTGCCTAATAACTGTCAATTCATAATTTTTAACACATAGCCTACTGAAAGTGTTGAGGCTCAGCTCCTATGTACCAGAGCCGGGCTCCGCCTGTCTCCAGCCCAATTTTATCCCTGGCTCTGCTCCCTGCTAACTGTTGCTGAGGCAATTTCACACAGACAGAGGTTGAAGATGACATTGCTGATGCCTATAGATACTTGTAGTATATATATTAATGCAAAAATCAGTAATCAATAAAAATAAATCAGTCGGCAGCCTTCATGAACACTACTCAAGCGCCACTCCTCGTCTAAACCAAATAGCAGGTCTGACAGACTGACACTGACATTCTCCATTTGGACCAAGCTATTGTCAGTGGTCAGTGTCACACTTGTCCCAAGAGGCTGGACACTACTTTTGGAGATGTGACGACGGTGGGTTCGGGAGTGCAGGTGCAGACGAAGGAACACAGAGGTGACAGAGGTGAAACATAAGCCACTGCTTGTCATTTAATAGAAGAACATAAATAACTGAACATAGGTAAACAAAGGCTATAAATTGCTATAAGTGTAATCTTGCGGCAGGCTAATAAATTAGCGACGATTAGCCAGCTTTAGACTTAGGCTACTGTGTTACAGTGGACATGTTAACAGGTATTGGCTTTTTTTTGGAAAACAATAAAATATAGCCTACCCCAATACCTGTAGCCTCTCTTGTGTTGCCTCTATGGTCTACCTATCATTTAACACTAAATTCACATCATAAAACCCCTTAAATGCAGAGGAAAATCTAAATTTCGAATGCCACTCTATAGAGTTACATGGTCAATATTTCAGTGCAGTATTCAGTATTGTCATTGCCTGGACTTCTGGTAACAGAAATCTGAGAAAAAGGCAAATATTTAGATATGTGATTAATATAGATTAATTATATTAATTATTCATAAAGCCTGTAATTAAATCAAATGTTTAAATCGCTTGTGTACAAATTTGTTGATATTAAATATCTGCACCTCTGTTGCTATACAGCCTCTCACCACCAGTCGCCGCTAGCACACAGACAAATTATACTACCAAACGCTCTGACCTAACATTGCGCAAGATTGCTCAGGGTCTTGCGAACATGTCTCAGCGGATATGTGGGCATGTAGGGATGTCCAAATAGTGTGAACAATAGAGTGTGAAGATTGTGGTTTTAGTGTTCTCTAAGCATATAAAAAAAATATTTTCAGCGAATACCTTATTAATTACTTAAATATTGTGCATGTGAAACAGTATGTGCTCAAATAATGTATTTATAAAAGATTATACTGATTGTATTATCGCTGTATGAACAACCAGAAAATGCCTAAGTCTAGTGAAACTCAGGAGTGTTGAGTTGTAGCTGTGGTTAATGTTCAAGACATTAAAAAAATATAAATTTTTAGCAAATCTGTTAATTACACCATCATTGTTTTTGTGAAACAGTTTGTCCATGTAGGTGGTGTAGGCCTATTAAAGCTGGCTATTTACAAAGTACTCATAAGCACATTAATTTTAGCCGTCATGCCTGCATGCCCGCTAAGATGCGTCTGCAATAGCCCACATGTTTATAGTGTACTTTGGCGGTGTGCTAATTGCATGGCAAACATTTAGCAAAAAGTTTCATGGAAAAAAGAGACTTTCTTGAGTTGTAACTGATGACGCAATAATTTTACTTTTCAGCCAACAATATCTACAGTGTATATACAGATTTATTTTTAACACATTTACATCATGTCAGTACATATTTAAACATGATTTTACACATGTACAAATCTGATTATGCACACACAAATTGAGACAGTTAAACAACTGTCCACTTGTAAATAGTTTTGCTACAATCATATAGTCCTACATGATCCTCTGCATTAATAAATGTACTGTACATGTACATCTCATGTCGAAAACAACTTCATAGTGAAGGAATACTTATATGTTAACAAAGGTACAAGGAGGTCTAACTATACCAGTATATATTTTAAGTGCATAGGAAGAATGCTTAATCTGTTTATTAAGATGCTTTCAATTATGTTCATATGTACAGTTAAATGTAAAAGAAAAAACAAAAGATAATAAATCCACCTGAACTGCAAATTGAAAGTCATCCATTCATAAGTTTAATCAATATTTTATGTCCCCACTCAGCCCTGCGTATCAATGAAATAGTCACTTTACGTAAGCAGTACAACAATTAAACATAAAACGATCATTTAAAAGGTTTGCCATATTGACCAGGTCTTGGTGATTAATTTGATGGACAAGCGTTAAGTGAAATAGTTCGGTATGTATACACATTAAATGTTAAACTAAAGAATATTTAGTACCCCTTTCTATTTACATAACAATACTGATTAATATACATATACACATATAACACTGAGTACACATTTGGTCATGTTTCCTTAATTAAATGTCTATATAAAAACAGCCTTATTCAACTGCCATAATGAGGAAGAATAGACACCAAGTGTTTACACACAGACTCATTAGACATATAAGACTACACAGCATTTAAAAAGAAAAGAAAACTCTGCAGTAAATTGTAATTTACTCATGACTTGGCTGTTTAAAATACAATTATTATTTCCTTTCTCTTATATGCAATGATGTTGATGTGTGTACACTACTATGTACAGTAACTGTATGTTATGTAGCTCATTCAAAGTGTGTGTATTTTGACTCCCAACATGTTCTTACTCAAAATAATGGGAAATTAATGAATGACAGAAAGCGGAGTCGTTATTTTCAAGGATTGGATATTTGGCATTTTTTCATGTGTACAGTAAAACAAACTGTACATACAACAGAAACATAGAACATAGAAATTGTGGATCCTTTTATTACATGCACTGAAGTTATAAAATGTCCATTGCTACTTTTCAATGATTTGATCATTCATTTGTCATTGTTTTATGGTATTTGTTTGTCTTTGGAATTATTTATAAGAAACTTGTTTTTGTGGAGCAACAACTGGCTACAAAAGCTCAACTCTGTTTAGTCAAACAAGTGGATCATTTGTTGGAATGAATGTCAACAGATGGTTGCTGCTCCGCTGAAGCAACCATTGCCATTTAGCAGTTACAGTCTTTATTTAAGATTCTCTTGAGAGATTCAGCAAAAAAATTATAATGTATGACAATCATGTTGTACTGTCTTATAATAAAATACATCCTATACATTTTGGGAAAGGTTTTGCAGTTCAGAAGAAATAATTGTATTCGTTCCAACAGTCTGAGGCACATCACAGGGTCTGAAGCAGACATGATGACAATATTATTAGGACAACATCTGTCACGGGCTGAAATTACAATGCTTTCTTAAAGTAGTATCGCTTCACAAGCCTTGCAGTGCAAAGTAAGACATTCTGCATGTATCGCCTAAGACAGGGGTAGGCAACCCTGGTCCTAGAGAGCCGCAGCCCTGCATGTTTTAGATGTCTCCCTGCTCCAACACA
>JAOEGT010115287.1:0-12221 GCA_025447795.1 Speoplatyrhinus poulsoni | reverse complement strand
GCCCTTCCTCTGGGCCTGGCTCCAGACGGGGGCCCCGGGCTTCCTCCGGGCAGGGTAACTCCTTCTCTTTTTAAGTTCATGGGGGTTTTCTAAACCATTCTTAGTCTGGCCCCTCCCATGAGACCACTTTGCCTTGGGAGACCCTACCAGGAGCATAAGGCTCCAGACAACACAGTCCTCAGGTTCATAGGGGCACCAAACCTCTCCACCACGATAAGGTGATGGTTCCCAGAGAGGCATACAAATTAACCAAAATGCAGGAAATGAAGTGTTTGATCCTAAACATTTTCAGGGAGAGGACCCTCACTTTATGTGTGCACCTTTCCCCCTCCCTAAAATAAAATCTGTAAGGTGGGTTCCCCCATGAGATGGAGGGTAACACTGAACATAGCCAAACTTCTGCCTGAATTCAAAATTCAGACAGCATCTGAAAAACAATGTAAGAAAGCAAGTGGAAACAGTCAAACAGTCCTGGTGAGAGCATAATTAGATTACACTTTATGAAGGGCAATACAGTATTATGTACATATGAATGTCATTGGGAAGCACCTCAACAGTGACATAATACTGACGCTGGCATTGTCTGTCGTCTGCAATGCTAAGCTGCAGAAAACCACATTGTTTGGGGAATGGCTGTGTGAAGGCAAAGCATAATCCCCTATGGACACCCCTGGTGAATATTGGTTGGGATGGTAACGACATGTGTTGCTATGGCAACAGAACAGCCAACATGTGTATGCGGTACAGGGGGGAAAAAACTACAATTCAAAGCGAAAGAGTGCCAGGAATGTGATGTGAAGGAATTTGTATTTTATAAAAATTGATCTGCTCTGTCAGACTTTGCCTCCCAATGATTTCAACTACAGAATGACTATAATGAATATACGGTTATCTTTTGCCACTTTCACACAGATGGTGTCTGTCAACATTTTTCCCATGGGGCACTTTGCTGGCAATTATGTGCCGACTAAAAGATGGAATCCACAGTAGGGGGTGTGGATTGCCTGCTTGGTCGATTCTTCGTAATGGTAATGTCATTTGGACCATGGACCATCAGGGAACACCCAAAACCAGCAATGAAGCAATCAGAGCACAGTACAACTCCAATGTGGACGGAGACGTGTCGTTTCTTCCTGCAGCACTGGCTAAACAGCTTGTTAGCAGGTTGGGTGATTTACCATGACATTTTGTACTGAAGCAATGGGATTACTAATATTATGCAATGAGATTATGTTGTGAGAAAAAATACCAATAATTGCCTTTTTAATTAAATAAACAAACACTGCAAGCTCATACTCAATACTGCTGGCTTTGTTGCCATTAATTACATTCATGGAGCAGTTGTTTTTAAGTATACTTACATGGAACACACACACGCACACACGCACACACACGCACACACACACACACACACACACACACACACACATTTAGTTTGCTTGTGAATCCAGCTAGGCCTTAAAGACAAAAACGTTATTAGCCCTGGTGAACTTGCTGGCTCATACCTGTTTGTTAATTTTTGTTCAAGAAAGCACACATCCATTTCTCAAGTTATGTCCGTTTTAAAAGATGTGATGAGTGATGATGGCATGCTGATGACAGCTTGGGTCCTATTTTTAGGGCTAGGAGCTTAAATGTTTTCTACATTTGAGACACTGCCATACCAGATTGCATAACAGCAGCAGCATAATGAAAAAATAGCCCTACACTGCCATACATTGGCATGCTGTATCTGCCAACGGATGTATTCTGTGATGGCAAGAGGTAGAACTTTGTTTACAGTAATGAACAAATAAAGACCATCCAACAGAAAACTAATAAAGTGTTATTTACATGTGAATCAGAAAGACACAGTGAAGGAACTCTAAAGAGTCCATGATAAAGTCAACACACGCTCGGGGGATCCTAAACAGGTAACTGTCTCACATTTATCAACAAAACGAGTATTGCAAAACTGTCCATTTTATGGTGCTAAGTAATAAAGCCCCAAAGCACTTATGTAGCTTTTTTTGCTTGGTCAGCTTTTATTACTACAGCCATATAAAAAACAAGTTTATGACTGCCTGTTGCTATAGCGTTACAACATATCGCAGTAACCACAGCAACAACAGAGCAATTCACTGAAGAGAGTTGGTCTAAAAGCATGTTTGCCTTCTGAGTGTGTGTGTGTGTGTGTGCGTGCGTGCATGCGCGTGTGTGTGTCTCGCTTGCACACACACACGCACAATTGGAGAGAATATACTGCAGATATGAAGATATGGCTGTGAGCATTGTGACCGCTGTGGAGCTGTTCTTATAAAGGAATTTTCTATTTCCACGGGAACGAGCCAAACTCCCCTTGGCTTCCCAGCCCATCAGTTTAATGGTATCCCCCTGGATGCATTGGTAGCGTGCAATTCATGTTGTGATGATGCTGCTTTGTGTTTATGTGTGTCTATCACGTTGAGTGTGTGTGTGCACTGTTACAGTATGTGAGTGGCATCTGAATGGATTCAGATGGTCATCCAGCTGCTATACCTGGCGCACACACACATACACGAGCGCACAAGCACATCAAAATTGCATTGATATGATCTTAACATCTATTAATCTCTGAAATTTTGATTCCCAAATGACAGCCATGTGGATGTTGAGCAATGTATACATGTGCAAATATTTGTAACATTTCAGTAAGTAAATGTGTGTCAAGTTCTGTTTTTAGTGTGTATGGTGTATATAACTGTCTAGAACTCTAATGTCATTAAGACCAGCTCTGTTATATACAGTATACAGTATGTATTGTGTGTGTGCGTGTGTGTGCGCGCGCGCGTGTGTTTGCGTGTGCGTGTGTGAGTGTGTGTGTGTGTGTGTGTGTGCGTGTGTGTGTGTGGGATGCATCAGCATGTGATTTGGCCAAAGTTAGCAGAGTCAGAAATGGATAACAAAAATGAATGACTGAATTAATTGAATACAACTAAAGTATGTGTTTAATGCTGCCACTTGTGTATTAAACATGTTTTTTCTTAAGCTATACAGTATAGTCATCAACCAGTTAAATGTTTTTTCCCATATCTGGTTATCATTGTTTGGCATTTGGGATGATGCTAGAAAGCAAGTCAACTTATAACGTGTGTCACCATTTGAGAATTGCAAAGGTGACAGCAGAAATGTAAGGCTTTGTACAGAACATCTGACATAGATGACTTAGATTTGAGAATAACAACCGTGGAATAACTTTAAAAAGGCCCCCTGGAAAGTTGTATTTCATTTCCTCCAACTGATTGTAGCTGGCAAAACACGCTAACCAAATATCTGCTTTGGGCCAGGAAATGGAAGTGTTGCCTGGTAACAGAATTACTGAATATTGTAACTGGTGGCTTTATGAACTTGTGGACCCGACGATGACTTCAACGCAATAGCATGCACACAAACGCACGCACGCACGCACACACACGGCACACACATACACACGCAGACATATTTGTGCCTGTGGCCATGCCATGCAATTAAGTCTTATTTCAGCATTAACGCCTGACTACTGGAGCCAAGCATTTACATAATATTATCTGACACTTCACTGTAATCAGTCAAAACATATACATAGTCTTCTCCATAGATCTGGCAGACATGCCACTTAAAACTAGGACACAAACATCATAACACCATTCATACACAGACTCTAGGGGAGAGGGGGATATTTGTCTGTCCAGATGCTGAGTGCACTCTCATAATTCAAAGAATTGCTAATGGATGTAAGAGAAAGAGAGAGAGAGAGATGGATAAAGATGGAAAAAATCAACAAAACCATAACAAGAAAACTTGTAGGGAGTGAGAGAGACACAGAGAATGGTGGAGAGAGAGAGAGTGTGTGCGCGTGTGTGTGTGTGTGTGTGTGTGTGTGTGCGGGCGGGCGCAGGTGCACTGTTCTATACTGGAGGTACTCACTCTGAACGGTAGCTGTCCTCGTGCAGTTGTAGAGGATGGCCAGCTCGCCAAACACTTTACCAGGCCCCATGGTGCACAGCTTCATCGACTCCTTTGTCACTTCCACCTTTCCATCTGGAAAAAGTGAAAGAATGCAATGGTGGAACACAAAAGAAACTCTCAAAGTTACTGGTATAGTTGGGATTACAGTATTATCTTGTGTGAAATGACTGCTCTAGCAATAGGTTTATTCTATTCTCAAAACACATCAGGGATTCACCTTTTGCTCAAGTAAGCTTGATATCTATACTCTCTTTGAAGCATTCAACACAAAGTACACAAAGTTTATGGACATCTGTCCATAAACATTCACTGCTCACTTTTTTCCTGTGGTAAATCCCTCCGTAGAACAAAATACATTTGTTCTCATCATGGACAATTTTCCCCAGGCACACAGGAGGAGGGTGAACGACAGTTGGCAAATGGTCACATCATGTGTGTGTGTGTGGGTGTGCGTGTGTGTGTGTGCGTGCGTGCGTGTGCTAAAACGCCTGCATGTTTGGGCTTATGCATGGGACTGGCATTATGCTATAATGGTTTAAATGGAAATATACTGTAAGCAATCGGGGCTTTTGTATTCCAGAGCTGTCTGTTTTCATTACGCCTAGTGGTCTAGTGGTAAAATAGGAGAGAGAGATTAAAGAGTACAAGCAGAACAAATGGAAATGCGGACACAATGAATAAATAAGAAAACAGCTAACATCTGAAGCACAATGATAGGATAGGTAAGGACATACCTAAGGGGAAAAATAAGTAGGCCTACATTAGGCCTAGTATAGGATGAATAGGCTGCTGGAAATTCACCCGATTCAAACAGTTTCATCCACTTGCCAAATCCATTATAGATTGGCATTTATTCTGCTAGAGAAAATGACACGACTTAACAAAAAGAAATCTTAGTTTCAATCCATTAATAGATGTGTTCTAATGTATCTGCTGATACTGCAGTAGGCTATAAACCCGTTTAAATAAAAAATAAAAAAGTGATTTCCGTATTGTATTACAGAATCGATCAAAATTCCCTGCCTTTCATAGTGTCCTCACCAATGAGCCAATCAAACACATGAATTGGCTTGGTGGCATCTGTTGGGCTTACTGTATGCCTACAGGTACCCTTCATCGGAAGACAAGAACTATTCAGAATGATCTTATTGTGTGGACACTCAATACAGACAGAAATGGCTTTGCCACTAATAGTTAATGTAATGTATTCATACTGTGTGTAAATGTAATAAAATGAAGGGCGATGGCCATTGGAGCTGTTGCATTCAATGCTTTGTTGGAAGACAGAGGAATGGGAAGTAGGATTATACTTTTCACACACACACACATCAAAACTCCATCATCCAACTAAAATATGAACACCAGTTCATGGGTGTGCGTGTGTGTGTGTGTCCTTGGAGATATACGCAAAAGATCAGAGCACAAGAGAGGAGAGAGAAGAGCAGGTGGCATTTAACAAACTCCTCCCTCTCTCTCTCTCTCTCTCTCTCTCTCTCTCTCTCTCTCTCTCTCTTTCGCTCTCTCTCTCTCTCTATTCTCCTACACTTCCCTGGCTGTCACTCTGTCTTTCTCATTTCACACACACACACACACACGTTAGCCAGAGAGTCAATGCACAGGCTGGATGTCTGTCTGTCGAGGTTGGCACAAGGGTAGCTTCAATTCATCTATTCACCCGCATTTGGTAAACAAGCAAAGCACACGCAACCAACGTCTTGTCTGTGGCGACGTCAGATGTGGAAAACATTTATAAAGAAGAGGGAGTCTGCCTGAAAAGACATTCCCTTGCTCCTCTCTCAGCCCGTCCTCCCTCTTTCCATGTCTCTCTCTCCCTCTCATCCTCTCTCCATGTATCTCTCTTTCCCTTTTTCCATGTCTCTCTCTCTCCCTCTCTCCATGTCTCTCTCTCTCCCTCTCTCCCTGTCAAGCTGTCTGGGTTTGAGACTATAATAGCAGGACCAGCTCCACTTTCGCACAAAAAGCAGATAGAGAGACAGTGAGAGAGAGAGAGAGAGAGAGAGAGAGAGAGAGAGAGAGAGAGATATGGGGGGGAGCTATTCTACCTTTGAACCATCAAGATGGAAAGGCAATGGAGTCAATCACAGGAGGTCACAGGAGACAACTGGAAACAGAGGAGATCTATCAACCAGTCACATGTGACTGTGTTGGCCAGCCAGTAGTGTAAGCCACTGGCTGCTGGTGGTGACTGGTGGTCCTAAACAGAGATGCCGTGGAACTGTGAACAGCAGAGAGATGCTGAGAAAGAGCATGAAGCAGGCTGGGCTCAGGACACTAGACGCACACACACACACACACACACACACACTGTCACCTACCCACACAGAGCCCGTGGGAAGGGACAAGAAGAAGGACGAAGACAGCGAATGAGTCAGCAAAAGAGAGAAACAGACACAAGAGACATGTGAGTGGAGAGAGAGAGAGAGAGAGAGAGAGAGATGACATGAAGATGTTATATATAGGCTAGTGTCAGCTCCTGGGTACGGCTATAAAAACCTGGGTATGGCTGCAAAAACTTTATTATTCCAACAAAAGCATCCAAGATGACCTATGATAGCTTGTTTATTTTGCTTTCACACATTGTCTTCCGCATAGGTCTTGTTTTGCCCACACACACACGCACGCACGCACGCGCACACACACACACACACACACACACACACACACACACACACACACGCACACACACACACACACAGGCACACACAAACAAACACAAACAGCTAATATAATAATAGCATCTACAAGAGGGCTATGTGTGGATGTAAGAGAAAATAAGAGAACAAATAAAGACACAAAAGACAGAAGAGAGGAAAAATAAAGAGGTGATATAGCAGACAGGGAAAGAAGTGCACCAGTGGTTAAACAAGATTAGCACAGAGAGAGAGAGGGAAAGAGAGAGAGAGAGATATATTACCGAGACAGTTGCCAGGCATATACAGTAGTAGCAGTGTCTGTCTGCTTTGCATACAGACACGTTGTCAATGCAAACTAGAGCTATAGAGTCTTATTCAAATTGACTGACAGCCATCACGGTGACATCGGTGTGTAATATTCCATTAGATGTGTTTTGGCCAGGAGACAGGCAGGTCATGCAAGTTCCTGTTGACACTGTTAAACCCTATACTGTAGTAGTCCTAGTGTGCTGGCCTCCTTCAGGGGCATTTCGAGCGAGATGCTGCCTTATCCTGTAAAAAGAGTCAAACGGAATCATTTGTTTTTCTTCATCAATTACTCCCAAGGTCACCGAGATGATCACTCAGACATTGTACATGTTATGTGTATGCTTGTGCAAGGAACGTGTATGAATGTTGGTTTGGTGCCCTTTATTACATACACAAGCCTTCTCTTAGCTTTCCTGTTTCCTCCTTGTTAATCCAGATGTGGGTCATCATAATTATTAAACCGTATGTGTACAGCATAATATATGAGAACATAATACATGCTCAACAATACAGCATCAACAATCAACAGTTTCAGATGTAGAAAATGCTCAGGTAAGGTCAACACCTCATATACTTTGGATAGTAGGCTATTTTCAGCATCTGATGCTATGTGGTTGGGATGTTAGCAAGTGAAAGGTACAGTCAGCTATTGCAAGCTAATTGTAAGCTACTAATACACATTTTGTCAAATTCAGCAAATATCTCCTTGCATTTCGCTATCTTACCGTCCTCTGTGCCTGTTGAAAAAAGAATCTGATACTTCCACACAGCCCTGGCTCTGTATATAGAAACATAAACAAAGTGGCGAACACCGCACACATCAACAAAGCTGTAGCACTACACTTTGCTTCACAATGCGTTTCAATGTGTGAGGCAGAGGAATATTATTTAGATGTTGCAAATTGCAGATAACCTTTACCAGTCAATGCTAATATTGTTCATGAGTGAGTCATACATTGCAGTATGGCCGTGGTAGAATTAGGCCCACCTGCCAAAATGCCACACTGATCCCTAGAGCCAAGAAAGTAAGACCTATGGCAGACAGACAGACAGACAGACAGACAGACAGACATACAAAACACAACTCAAACGGGGCGGAAAAGAGAAGAGAAGAGAGAGAGAACAGAAGAAAATAAGAGATAATTTCATACTGTACACTAAGGTGTGGGGGGGGGGGTAATATACATGTGTTCTTCAATTTCCTGTGAGGGCGCATTAAACCAGCCAGGGCCGCAGCAACCACGTTGACAAGATGATAGCAAACATTGTAGAAAGACTCAAATTAGTTTGAATGTGAGGAGAGGAAGCGGAGGAAGACCATCCTAAACAGAAGGGCTCATGGGAAAATTAAAGAGGACAAGTCAAGGTAACAGGATGTCTTCCTAAGGTCTGAGTTCAGATGCGACCACTCATCAAGGACCTGCATGTAATCAATTGTCCCTAGGGTCCCATGGTGTATTAAACCAACTCACACATAGGGCACCCCGCGGTGGCAAGAACCAGGCATGAAAGTTTGATTTATGAACCGAGTCATGCCTGTCTGGGTGGGGGGGACACTAGGCGGATGGCTTTTCATTAAAACTCCATAAACCACCTGTTGCCAAGATTTAAACTAATGAGCGGTTTCCTCATGCGCAATCCCTTCTCACTTTTTTGCTGTTCTCTTCCTCTCCTTCCTCGCTCTCTTCTTCCTCCATGTACTCCATCCTTCTACTTCATCCTTTTCTTATTTTCATACTCTTGTTTCTCTCTCTCTCTCTCTCTCTCTCTCTCTCTCTCTCTCTCTCTCTCTCTCTCATCTTCTTAGCAGGCATTATGTAACCTAGTCTCACTTGCTGCTCTGGAGCTGTGTGTGTTAGCTGCAGGTGTGTACGTGTCAACGTCTATTGGCTGCGTCATAACTCACGAACATAAATAACTAATTAAATAAAGCGTTTGTCAGGAACCTTCTCCAATGTGTCAAGGTGATGAGTGGACCTCAAGGTCTATCTCGGCCCATGGAGCGAGAAGACAATGTAATTCTTTCTTTCCTATTTCCTGTGTATTTTCTTCTGTTGTGTAACCTGATTACCTCCATGAAACAGTACACGTGCGACACTGACCGATAAAACTACCGTTTTAACTCCTCAGACACTTCTTAGTTGGAGCCAATACACAATGTTCTGACCAGCAGCTCCCCATAACAGCAACTTTTGTAACGCGGTGTGAAGCTGCAGCACACACAACAGATAATGTCCAAACACGTATGTACTGTAGGTTCAGTATACCAATGATGGAACCCAGTCACTCATTTAAGGTGAGAAAAGCCAATTTTCTGTGGATTTTCAAGCATTAAGATTTACTCAGGCATCAGTCTAACACAGAGGCAACATGGGAAACAGTTTGGGTGGTGGACCACCCTTCCTTGCTTTCAAAGGAAGCACTCCCCTGATGCTAGATGGCAATGCACATCAATTGATGTTTGTAGTGGACCAGTCGATTTGGACCCCTAACCCCCCCTTCAGATAAATAGCAACGTTCAACCTCTATCTTCACGACATGGCTGCCTTTTCATATATCCGTGCCAAAGAACGATTTCTAATGAAGCGGTGAGAGGCCAGAAATAATTTAGCTGCTGGCTGGGTCCAACTACATAGAACACCTTAAACCATTGGGAGGGTGATTACAGAAACTCTCAGCTTTATACTGTACTGTACATGCTTTTAATAAATAAATAATAATAAAAACTTTACATGGCTGGGGACTAAGTTCGCCGCCACAAAATGAAGCCTTAAAAACTTTTGACATGAATCTTTCTCATGCTAGACACATGAGTATTTCTATGTAAATACGATCTTCCTGTGTGGCTTTATTGCAGTATGCAAATAACAACAAACATCAGCCTACGCATCTAAACTGCCAAATGACTAATGGGGAGTAATGGCAGAGGAAAGGGGTGAGATCAAGTGAAAGAGAGAAAAAGAGAGAAGAAAGAGAGAAAGAGACAGAATGAGGAAAAGAACAAAGAGGAAAGAAAGAGAGAACAAAGAGAAAGGGGTCGGTGGACTGAACAAGAGTAATGAAATGCAAAACAGGTCAGAGAGAAAGGCTGAGAGAGAGAGTGAGAGAGAGAGAGGCTGATAGACTGAAAAAGTGTCCACAATATTGAAGACACATTCATTCAACAGCATGAGAGAGCATAAACGATATGATAGGAGAGACAAATTGGCCTAAATACGGGACGTAAAGAAGGAAAACTCAGAATAAAGGAAAATATTCAGACGTGATACATACATTCAGATCATTCGGGAAAACAATGACGCACACCTGTCAAACCTGGCATGCATGCATACAGTACAAAGACAACATTAATTAGGCATTCACACACACACACACAAACACACACTGTAATTTAACACAATTACAGGTACTGCATCTCGTGTTCAACAGATAAATATCTGTAATGAAAGATTGATCTAAATGTCAAATTAAAGGCTTTCGGCAACTTAACATCTGTAATCACAACAGTGTAAAAGCTGCTATTGATTCATAACCATCTTAATGCTTACCCAGTGGTCAATATAATCACTGTAGATCTGACAGGCCTGTTTATCCAAGTCCTGCAGAATGGTTTACTGTGAACTCCCTTAAGGAAGTGATCACATTTGATTATAGTCAAGTATATGTTTTTTTTTAATTAATTTATTTATGTATTTATTCAGTGTACAACATACAATGCGCTGTGATATGAATGATATTCTCATGTGTGAGACAATATAAGGAGGCATTAATTACAATTATGGATAATCAGGTGGCTAAACCAGGTCCAGAAGTATTTTTTTTCCAGGAATATGAATGAATGAGAAAATGATTATGTATTGTTATTTTGTTATAGGGAAAAGCCACCATTGTTTTGTTCCTACAATAGGCAACATGATCACATAGCACTCTTTTTAACAAGGCACCTGTCTGTCCATTATAGGTGTTGCATTGCTCCACTTTCCTTCTGTTGCTCCTCAGCTCTCATTACTCATAGGTTTCATTTGCATGTAAATGAAGAATTATCTCCCTGGTCGCACTGCTAACAGCGTGCATTCAACATCACTGGAGGGAGATTTTAATGCCCTAAGTGATCACATTGACAATCACACTGACCACTGATTCACACTAAAAACAAGTTTTAACAGGAAGGCGACTGAATCACCTTGTTTTGACTAGGGATGGCACATCCATTTTTTTCAGTCCCGATACCGATACAGATACCTGCACTTTGGGTATTGGCCTATACCGAATACCGATCAGATTCCAGTGTTAAATTAAACTGCATTCCTCACTGTGACTGAGGAAGAGAATCATGTTTTGTGTAAGGAACCATCAGGCTTGAACATCCCTTTCCTAACTCTGTAAAACATAATGTAACATGGGCTATATGCAATATAAGGAAATATTACAATGTTGGCATTGATGTGTGCATAGTTTAAGTTGAATTGCAATCAGACTTCATCTCTATTTCAGGACCTAGATGCATTTTAGAATCCTGCTGCTGATAGCGTGGCCTGGTTAGGGTAGACATTGCTGATGCTTGACACTGGCAGTAGACCTATACACGTGTACGTACATTTAATTTAATAAGCCCCATAGATCGGTTATAACTGTTAAATTGTCACCGATACCGATCCAGCTATTTAAGTCAGTATCGGACCGATTTCCGATCTCAGTATCGTATCGGTGCCATCCCTAGTTTTGACAGTGTTCATTTCTTAACGACATAATCATAATAACGACAACATGTATATAAATGTATCAACACCCAAATCACATCCACACCAACAAAGTGCCTCCATTGTTTGAAACTCAACTCATCCAGGTGCTGAGGCAAAATGCAGCTGCTCCACCATGAGTAGGCCTCAGAATTATTATCTCCACCTGCTCAACCGCATGACAAGACCACTTTCATATGAGTTAACATGGCCTGCTGTTGACGTCGCTATATCATGATATGGATCACCCACGCAAGGAGGGTAAAGAGCTTGAACAGAAAACAAAAATAAACAATACATTGAGACAGACAGTGAGAGAGACAGAGGAAAACAGTATGAGAAAAAGAGAGAGAGAGAGAGAGATGAATATAGAAGGGCCTTGAAACAGAAACGCAGTTCGCTCCTTTTAGCAAATGTGTGCGTTGTGCCATTGCCGATCCCTGCGTAGTAAGTGCAGGGAAATTATATCTTATTGCCCTGTTCCATAAAAACACACTGAGACTGCGGAGGTGCAGTTTTGGGTGCGAGCCCTGTCTGCTGTACACTGCAAGCT
>JAOEGT010115276.1:0-12222 GCA_025447795.1 Speoplatyrhinus poulsoni | reverse complement strand
TTGTGTTTAATTATGATATTGTAATAATGTATGTATGCATACTGTATGCAATTCACAAATTCTTCAGGCAGTTTGAAGTAATTGGCTGATCATTAGTTAATGATTTTTCTTGACCTCATTTTAAGTGTGGTGTATGCCTTACAAGATACTTACAGACGTTGCCTAAATAATCATTCCAGCTTCCACGAGTCTACACGTCTATTGTCCCTCCATATCAGCTCTGTGCATTGGCAAGAGAGGGGGCCAAATACTGTATAAACTTTGACTTAAACTGATTGCTTGGCTGTTGCAAAAAAATAATAATTAAAATAATTATCATCTTGCAGGATGACTGCTCTTCAAGAAATATTTCAAGACATACCACAAGCTTGCTCTGCCAATGAAGGTTCACATTCTCTAGCACACAATGTTCTTTACTTTCTCATTTAAATGTCCATTATTTGAGTTTACATGTAATTCTGTTTTGCCCATACTCTTTAGCTTGACCCCCCTCATTTGTATTATCTTTTAATAATGAAAAAATATAATGTATTATTTAGAAGAGAAAAACAATTACAAAAAAATATATTAACAATATGTTATGTATCTTATTTAGACCACAAAACCTAACATACAGCAATAAGAATTTAATTGTGCAGTGAAATTGTAATGTGGTTTAAACAGTATTCATCCATATTTCGTCTGAAATTAAACACTTAAGAATTACACAAAGGAATTTAAATAGGATTTAACAAAAAAAGTGATTTTGTTTTACTTGTAGATGATTACTACATACTGACACACAATCCTCGGGGAAAATGTGTGATAATCAACAATGAGGAATTCAAAAAGCTGAAGAGACGAAAAGGGACTCACAATGATGAGAGTGGGTATTTTTATATTCTCTGACTAAGATTTGCTTTTGTTAGTGAGAGTGTGTGGTATTTTTTGTGTACCCATCCAGAAGTGTATGTACATTATCTTCTACATTTCCAGATTATTTGAGTAAAAATTCAATGTTGCAGAATAAGCATTTCACATATATTTTAATTTATGTAAATTACCAACATGGCAGGTATTAAGATGAAAGTAACAACACAGCAAAACTAACAATTAGGATAAATGTACAAACAAGATCAAGCATTGGGAACGGATACAAATCGACCAAGATACAAAAAAAAATAAAATAAAATAAATATATAAATTATGTACAACTGTAGATTTTGGTCTGTTGACAATCTATTGGGTGTGTTTTAATCAGGTCAGTAATGGACTGTGGTGTTTGACCATCCAAGGATTTGAATGTTAGAAGAACATTTTTGAATCAAATGCAGAATTCTATCGGGAGCCAGTGCAGAGGATAACAATGAAGTCTGCACTTTTGAGGGCTCTCTTGATATTTTTTACATCTGGAAAACCAATCAAAGTGGTTCACACCTTTGTTGATGAACCAATCAACAGCAAAGATGTATTTCACAGAAGTGCTCTTTCACCTATCCCTCTAGTGCAATTAGAATAATATGTCAATGTTTGACATCTTCTAGTTCATGTACTGTATAACTCTCAATGTAGGCATTTCTATTTAGTGACTGATGATCAGGTATGGGTAAAAATACAAAATGTATTTTAAAATAAAATACCAAATACCTTAATTGTTAGTGTATCAAAATTAACTACAAAATACAGCAGCCACGCAATGTATCAAAATAAACAACTGTATCCTTGCATTTTCAAAATACATAAAAAATATTTTCCAATAGAGTTTGAAGTTACTTCATGTAATGATGTCTAAGCTATGCATTGAAGTCAAATGTTTGAAATGGTGGTAGAGCTATATGATACAAACATTTGTAGCAACGGTGATGGTTAAAGGCTGTCCAACAGTATCAAAATTAGCCAAAGGTAGGCATATAGTATGCAGTGACTGCATATGGAGAATGTCCATGCCCTGTTCCCCAAGTGAATTTTGGGTCTGGTTACACCAGGCTACCAATGAAAGGCTGCACCATGCAAATGTCTCACAGAAAGTATTTTATAGTATTTTTAAATTACCAAATTCAAAACAAAAAAGTATTTTGATACAAAATATGAAGCCATTTTCACAACCGTATCAACCCGGTGGCCCAGTGGATAGCACTGTGGCCTCACAGCAAGAAGAACCCCGGTTGTCCCGGCCTTTCTGTGTGGAGTTTGCATGTTCTCCCCATGTCTGCATGGGTTTCTTCTGGGTTCTCCAGTTTCCCCCACTATCAAAAACAGGTTCATTCTCCAGCCAGTGTCATGTGACCAGTGTCATGTGACCAGTGACATTGGCTCAAATCTGGAGTTGGTCCCCGGGTGCAGCACATTGGTTGCTTACTGCTCACTTGAGGGATGGGTCAAATGCTGAGAACAAATTTTGCAACATGTATGTGTATGTGACAATAAGAGCACTTTACCTTACAAATTACAAAATATTATTTTGTATTTTAAATACGTAATTAAAATATATGTATAACTAATACTGCCCATCCCTGCTGATTATTAACAAAAACCTTCTTGTTCTTGTCCTCTCTTGCCTGCTATAGAGTCTCTGCGTGATGTGTTCTCCAGTCTAGGCTTTTATGTCGAGGTACATCAGAACAAGACTGCAGAAGACATACTGAATGTGGTACAGGAGCTGGGAAGGCAGGATTTCTCTGAAGCAGATGCCTTGGTAAGCAGCAGCATTTGTTTCTACCTATTCATTTGAAATAATATAACAAAGCATATTATAAATACCTGTTTTATGACTTCTGATTTTAGGTGGTGTGTGTTCTCTCCCATGGAGAAATGGGGTGTGTGTTAGGGACTGATGAGAAGGAGGTGTCAATAAAAGATTTAACACGGCCCTTCACCAGCATTAATGCCCCCTCGTTGGACGGGAAGCCCAAGCTATTCTTCATCCAGGCGTGTCAGGTAAAGAACTACTAATTGGTCAGGATAGTCTAGTGGTCTGAGTGTTTGTCTTCTAACCACATGGGTTAAAGTCCAGAGGCTTAAACTATTAACTTGGGGTTATCAAGGACAGTCATGGTCGACAAAATCTACCTCGTGTTACGTTTATTTGTGAATCAATAAAAACAATGATTTTGTCCTGTAAATAATACATTTAAAATATTTAATTCTTGTCTAATTTTGCTCAACCCAGAATGTCCCAGAGGGCCAGACAGCTCAGCAATGGCAAGATGCAACATGCAATGAGGATACAGCAACAGACCCCCTGCTTCCAAGTGAGCAAATTGGGGAGATGCAAGGCATCTTGGAGGAAGATGCAGTCCCTTTCCAGGCTGGAAGTGCTGGAGGTGCTGGAGGTGCTGAAGGTGCTGGAAATGCTGGAAATGCTGGAAATGCTCCTTTGGACACAGACATCCTGATTGGCATGTCAACAATAGAAGGGTGCTTGTCACTCCGACACACATTAACTGGTTCCCTCTACATCCAGGAGCTGTGCAAACAGCTGGAAAAGGCTGCGGAAAGGTGAGGGGGGTTTACAGATTTTAAGCATGATCTGCTTTACGAGTGTCAAGTTATAAACAAGAAGTAAATTGGCGTGTGCTAATAACTATTACTGCTGGCTATAAAACTAATTGCCCTTTTGGGAAAAATAAGATGACATTGAACCTTATACAGAGACATAATGCAATAGAATATCTTACAGGTTTGGTTAATAATATTAATTTATTTGTTTATTTATATATCATCTGCTATGATAATGCTTGTATCCCCCGCTCACCGGTCCGCAGCCTTGTCCAAAACATATCAGATTTGATTTATATATATATATGAATCAAATCTTATATGTTTTTATTATATATAATAATAATATATTATTATATTAGAAATATCACTCTGTAGCGTCACTCTGTACAGAGAAGTTCTAGACATAATACACATCTAGGCTACTCGGTAGACATAAAAAGAAAAAGAAAACATATGAAGCCTATAAAAAAAACTGAACCATCACGTTTCTTGTGATCCCTCTTCGGCGGTATATAAACTTCCGGTTCTGATGCAAAGTAAAGTACAGGCACAAGTTGGACAAATTCAACTTCTGCGGCACAGCTGCCAAACATCTTACAAATGTTGCAGTGTCCGGTAGATTAGCCACAGCGGGGCAGATTGCTTTCTATTGAAATGAATGGACTTCTGCCGTAACACATACTGTTTGCCGGGCCGGGTGTGAATGGGCTTGACTAGCATGACAACATTGAAAATGTACATCTTCATGAAATGTGTTGATCACAAGTACAAGAAGATCTTATGTTGTGTTGCAATGCATTAATATAATAGCATACAATGTCAGAGCCTTGCTTGATATCTTATGTTACTGCTACTCTTTCCTACAGCCAGGACGATATTCTCACCGCTCTGACACGTGTCAACCGAGAGGTCAACAAAGAAGCAATTTCAAAAAAACGCAAACAAATACCAGAGACCAGAAACACCCTGACCAAGAAACTAATTCTCAACAAAGTGTGGAAGAAATAATATAATAAATATGTTTAATTGAAATATATACAACTCTCTCTCTCTATTACAATTGATGGTTAGAGTAGCACTCAGGATAGGTAGTCCACCAAGTCATATCTAATCTCTCCACCATTGTTCAAACTTCTGATTTCATGTTTATTGTTTGGTTAACAGGCATTATCAGTGTTTCCACATGAAGTTGTGTGTTTTTACTATTATCTTTATTCACTTGTTTTTAATGAATTCATGTTTTTAAATTAAGCAGGCTATCAACGATTGTTTTTGCATTTAGCTACAGGTTCCTATAGTATTAAATATTTAATTAGTTCAGGTTTTTGACTGATGGATATTGATAAAATTATTAAATATTATTATTAATCTGTAATAACCCATAATCATACCTTAACGATGATTTAAGCAACCGATATTAGGCCTAAGGCCAATATAAAGGCTAGTGGTGCCTCGGGCACGAAAATAAAGCCTAATAATATAAAAAAGATCTATTCCTCAGGATTACGATGACTGCTCAAAAGGCAATTCAGCGCAATATGCCAATTCTTCAAGAGATTCTGTCTGCAGACAGTCAGTACATCCTTGTTTCAGTTTTCACAAATTAACTGATAACTCAGCGTGAGTGCAACAACCTTAGAAGAAGGAATGCTGAGGAATTGACTCTTGTTGATATGATAAATAGAGAAGATATTTGCAAACACTTCCTTCAGATACTAAAAACAGACCAAGAAACATTTCCCCGTGTAGCGCAATATAGAGTGGAACTACAATCCAACATCTGATGAAGGTATAGCCTACACTAGCAAGCCTACTACAGACTATTGCACACAGCGCTTTTGTCATAGGCTAGGAGGACTACATGCAAATGTTATCTACAATTGTGATCTCATGCTTGAATTCCCTCATCTGTATTATCTTATTAATTAATTATAATGATTTTTTTTTTTTTTTTTTTAGATATTCTAATCATGTAATTGTAATGATGTGGGCTATAGATAAATTAATGGCTGCACATTTAAGTAACATGTATACACATTACTGGTACATTGAAATGAAGGAACTTGGGTGGGGAATTACTCAAGGGATCTGGAAAATTTAGGAATTAATTCACAAATGAATAAAACTTTTTTTTGTAGACTGTTGCTACACACTGACACACAATCCTCAGGGGAAATCAACTGAGTATTTTTGTGAGACCTACAACAAATGAATTGGAACCGACTGATGAGTGTATCTTTCAGTTTTACAGCAATTACAACAATGTTCTTTTGTTAGTGTGTATTTTGTGGTATTACTATTTTGTGGTATTACT
Source organism: Speoplatyrhinus poulsoni (assembly GCA_025447795.1). Lineage (NCBI taxonomy): Eukaryota > Metazoa > Chordata > Actinopteri > Percopsiformes > Amblyopsidae > Speoplatyrhinus > Speoplatyrhinus poulsoni. The sequence continues at coordinate 6,428 of JAOEGT010115276.1, read as the reverse complement.
ATATGTGAAACTTGGATACAAAAGTGTACAATAATCATGCCTACTTATATACATTGATATTATGTGAGAAACAATCAGTTTTGCAGAGTAAATTAAGTATTTTTGACTTTAATTGTTTTTGGGGCTCCGTTGCTTTTGGGAGACCAAACAGCAGTTTACAAACATTGTTTCACCTATCCCTCTCAAGGTTGCAATATATGACTACATTTAAATGTTTGAATATTGTAGCCTAAACTGTAACTTTGAGACATTTATGAATGGACTGATGATGAGGATGTAATTGTAATGATGATGATGACTGAAAACTCACATAGAATCTCTGCATGAGGTTTTCTCCAGTCTAGCTGCTGAAATAATAAAATTATGATCTGCTGTATTGTCTTCCTCTGCCTTTAGGTGGTGTGCATTCTCTCTGCATTCTCTCCTATGGAGAAACAGGGGGGGGGGGGGTGTTAGGGACTGATGACAAGTTGGTGTTAATTAAATATTTAACACTGCCCTTCACCAGCATTAATGCCCCCTCTTCTTTATCGATGGTTCTGAAGTGCTCCTTTGGACACAGACGTCCTGGTTGGCATGTCAACAGGAGAAGGGGACGTTTCATTCCGAAACTCACTTACTGGTTATTTCTAATTTCAGGAGCTGTGCAAACAGCTGGACAAGGCTGCGGACCGGTGAGCGGGGGATACAAGCATTAGCATAGCAGATGATATATAAATAATAAATAAATAAACAAATAAATTAATATTATTAACCCAAACCAAACCTGTAAGATACTCTATTGTATTATGTCTCATATGGTTCAAGGTCATTTTATTTTTCCCAAAAGGGCAAATAGTTTCATAGCCAGCAGTAATAGTTATTAGCACACACCAATTTACTTCTTGTTTATAACTTGACACTCGTAAGCAGATCATGCTTAAATATAATAGCCCTAGCATTGATTTTAATCTTTTAAAACCGCTACTGTCTCCTATAAACAGCCAGGAAGATATTCTCACTGTTCTGACACGTGTCAACTAGGGGGTCAGCGAACGTATACCACAAACCTATACCACAGACACATTCAAACAAATACCAGAACCCAGATACACCCTGACCAAGAAACTCAGTGTGAGTGTGACCAAAACCTCCATGTGTGACCAAACCTCCATGTTTGCTACATTGGTACAAATAAAACATAATAAATAATGTAAACATGTTTTAGATACTACTATTTCGGGTCTGTTGTGTTTTTCTTTTCATTTAAATATATCAGAAATATAGTATTTCAGTTGAAGTGATGTCTGTATGAGAAATAATAGTTGTGGTGGATTGTTTTTACAACTATAAATGGACAGTTGAACTGGAAAGCAATCTTTTAAACATGGCATGCCTAAGTTTCATTATTGTCTTCTATTGTGGTTTAATATGGCAAAATAACATGATCTTTCTTTGATGCATTGTGCATACATTGAGAGATACTGCATACAGTATGGTTAAACCTCCATGTTTGCTACTTTACATATAATGTAATAGAATCAAAACATGCTTGTGGTATTACTTGTGTTATTTCTTTTAATTGAAATATTTCAAATATCTTATATATGCAAATATTGATAAAATTAAATGATTGCTGTGAGCAATAATACATTACTTCAGCAAATGGGCGGTTGAACCGGAACGCAGGATTGCAGGACAAACCTTTGTCATATTTTGTGTTTCAGCACGGCTACACAACATCATCTCAATGTGACACAATCTGCATACATTGCATGATACATTTAGAGATACTGGTTAAATCATGGATGTATAGGCTACTAAGAGGGAATAGTAGTGTTTGTTTGAAGTTTAGGGTGCATGTGCTTGTTAGTGTATAATAGTAAAGTGTGTATATCCTCTTCCAGATAGGTGAAGTTGGTTCTTTTTGATTGCTTACACTAAAATGTTAAATAACACACTCAGGGAGCAAAACCACCAAAAACTATGCGCACATTCTCAGCCTCACACCATTTGCAAAACACTAAACATCTACGTCTACATTAGACAAAGAAATCAAATTCAAAGTCACTTCTTTGTGATTTCGAAGGACTGCCTTCCAAAATACCACACCCATGAAACAATTGATCAAACCCGGCCATCAGATGAACAGACATGTAGGCGCCTAACTTTACCAATCACCCATAAGCACTATTAAAAGGCAACTGGTTAGTAAACCTGAAACAGAAATGGGAGGCATCGTTGTAGTAAAGTACTGCAGTAAGATTATGAAAAATATAATTGGCCACAGATATTTACGTAGATTGTCCCACGCTAACATGGTGGCAACATCACAATGTTGCATCATGCAGGATGGGGCCCTCCACCACCATGCCAGGCCCTTACATGTGCTTACATCTGACAAAATGCTAATACGGGGGCCACCACTCCTCCTTATGTCAGGAAACCCCTCAATCAAGCCTTGGAGAAGGCATGTGACCAAACTGATGCAGGGTCTGGATGGATTCACCACCCACGAAGATTCATTCCTCGCTGTCTTGTGAGAGAGGACACAGCCTGTGGTGTGGACAAAATGCAAAGGCCAGATCCAACTAGGTGAACAGATGATGCGTTAGGTTTTAATTTGTACTGTAATTCATTCTGTTTTTATCCACACGTTTCTGCTGTTTTTACAGCATGTACAGTACTATATTATATTTGGAATATGTTACGTTCTACTAATTTTTAGTGCAAAATGTTACCTTTGGAAATGCATGGATGTAATGTCTGATTTTACATTGTGGAGAGGAATATATTCTTTCCATCAGTGTTCAGTACTGCTCCAACAATATCTGAAAATAAAATCAAACCTAGACTAGACCGATTATTTGAAATGGACAAACGTGTTTTAGATTTAGCACATCAGTGGTCAATCACATGGTTCAAACAGAATCAAATCACATGAACTGTGTGTGCCATATGGTAACAAAATTGGGTTTTTACAAATTGTGCAGTTCTGAATAAAGTGTTTTTATTTTGCTAAATATCTGAGATGTTCTGATACTTGTATATATAGTTGTGTGAATTCAAGTGTGTGTAGTGTTTTGACAAAATTGTGCTTAATTAAGAAACCAAAACAATAAAACTAATTTTATTATACCAAATCTTGGGACTGTGTACAGAATCAGATCCTGTTTGACAACATGATCTCCTACATCTCCTTAACTCATGTCTTATTTTGTTGTTAGGCTCAGGCCTATTACAGCATAAGTTGGTCATTGATATTTAAACTTACTTAAACTTACTTTAAACCTTTATACTAATTATTAAATCGCTTGGTCAGCAGTCCCTATATGATTTCTCAAGTAAACCGATTGTGTATATATTTCTTTATGGAAATGAGAAAGAAAGGTAAAAGCATGGATAGTCATCCCAGATGACTCTCTTGTCAAGTCAAGTAAATGTTATTTATGTTTAAATTTTATATATAGCCCTTAATCACATTACAGTCTCAAAGGGCTTTACAGCCTACATTTCACATGGAAACAAACCCCCTTAACCTGCTCCTCCCCCCGGCAAGGAAAATATTTAATTAAAACCCCATGGGTAAAAAAAAAAGGGAAGAAACCTTGAGAAGGGACCACATAGGGAGGAATCCACCCCTCCAGAACAGATAAGATGCAATAGGTGATGGTAGGCAAACAACATTTAGCATTAATACGATGTATAATAATTTTCCCATTGTGCCGTACTTAAGAACTAACACGTCAAAAAGATTTAAAACGTTTTGTAAGTTAGTTAGTGGTCTGTCAATTGTAGCATTAACACACGCCACATGAGTCTCAGGTCCGAGGAAATGTCCTATAGCACTAGCACTGGCCAGTTCCTCCCTGATGGCTGCTGTTCGCTCTCCATTTCCTTAGTCTCACTATACTTTCATATACTTTATGACTTTACTACACGACAACTAATTTCTTCCCGACACTCAGCTGTAGAACATTTAACATGAGAGAGCCACATCAGAATTGCACAGAGGCTCAATGTTGAGACTGTGGACCAAGCATGCAGGTGCATAAACCTATAAGACAAAGCTCATTTGCACTACAAACCAGCAGTGACCGAGACGTGTGCATAAGCAGGCAGATGAACCCTGGTCTATAAAATAACATACAGTACCTTAACTAAGCATATTACACAATAAAAGATACCATCTAGCAACGCGGTGGCCCAGTGGATAGCACTGTGGCCTCACAGCAAGAAGGTCCTGGGTTTGATCCCTGATCATCCCGGCCTTTCTGTGTGGAGTTTGCATGTTGTCTGCGTGGGTTTGCTCTGGTTTCACCCATTATCAAAAAACATTTTAGGTTCACTCTCCAGTCAGCGTCATGTGACACTGACCTCAATCTGGAGTTGGTCCCCTACAGTGTCTGCCCACTCCTCCCTTGAGGGATGGGTCAAATGCAGAGGATGAACTTTGCGACAATTAAAGCACCCTTACAGGAATGGCTGCCTATCCTTCAAGCTAACGAAGCTAGGTGACATGCAGTATATTGCACTTCTGCTGCAGCCCACAAGAGGGCAGCAGACACCACTCAATAGTGATCTCTGGAACACCGGAGAGACCAAGCCGCATCAAACTAGTGCCGTGCCATGACGACAGGCTTTTATTATAGCGACCACCACCTGAAGGCACATAAAGACACAAAGAAAATATAAACACACAAACAACCACACAGAGCACAACGTCAAGAGGTGTCTCGAGAGAGAAAGAAGTGGGCTTTCCTCACTTCTGGACTTCTGTGTGGGATTGTGGGAGGGGGTGGGTGAGGAGGTGAGACAGACACTGCCCCTGGAGGAGGCAGTGCTCAGTTAAGGCCCGTGTGCCAGGCCACAATGACGCCAGGGCCGCAGGCTGCTACAATGTGCACAAAGCACCAAGCCACAGCAGCTATACTTTGTGTAAGTGTGTGTGCGCGTGTGTGCGTGCATGTGTGTATGTTTGTGTGTGTGTGCGTGCGCGTGTGTGTGTGTGTGTGTGTGTGTGTGTGTGTGTGGTGGTCGCAGGTCTGTTTAGTTGAAAATAAGCATTTTTACTAAATGCAAAACGAGGAAACGCTAAATGCCACCCTGTCTTTGTTCATTTGGTGAGGAAACGGTGGTGAATCGGGGAATGTGCGCGCCGGTGGGCCACATGTCAACTGTGACCGAGGACGTCGGGGTGTCCTTTGGTCTTGGGCCGGTCGTTGTGTCTGTCTAAAGTCAAGTCTTGAATGTGAAGTCATGTTGCGGTAAGTGGCAAGCCAGTGTGCCAAACCATGAAGCCACACAAAGTATGTGTTGTTTGACAATGTTTTGGGTGGATGCCCTCCCCTCTTTCACAAAATACTAGCTGTTGTTTGTGAACTTGGATATCTTGTGCCTGGCCTGCTAGTTCTCTGAGTCAGAAAACACACAAACCACAATTTAAGGAAACTTTTTGTCTATAGACAAACGTAAGTTCTGCGTTTTAATGAAGTACATCTGACATTAGTTTAAAATGTATTAAATTCATTAAATTGTAATTACACACACGCAAGCATAACAACCAAATGTATAATTTCTGTCACCGCGTAATGTTTCTTGGTTAAGACACCACAAAAGATTATTCTACCACATTAATCAACACTGTCCAAAATGATTTATTGTATGTGACATGTACGAGCATCTACTAGAGTTTGGAATAGAAGCACATAAAGAATGTTGTGTGTGAAATGCTCATATTCACGTTAATATTATTTGTGCGATGTGGGAAGAGAACCAACCATGTGATACTTCATCAGAAGTCAGGGGCGGGGCTGCTCGAGGTAATGAGGTGCAATTCAATACACCCCCTTCCCCCCCAAACACACACACACACACACAGTGAGTGCACCATAAACAGAATGTGTAAACATTAACACGTATAGTGCAACAGATTTGCCTCCCCTCTTAAATAATTGCTTGTTTGTGTTTTCCAAGCCTCGATAAAAACCTTCTTGCTGTGTTTGGGCTGCCTCTATTGTTGCATTTTTGATAACTACAAAGAAAACAACATCAGGACACAGACGGGGATCGATAGCCCACTCTGCCCCCACTATCACAGGCGCAATGAAAAGAACAGCCAAGGCGAAGCTGCATTCCAATTGACATCGTCAATACGGTTCATGATCTTCGAGACAATAAATGTTCTCAGAGCAACGGTTAATGGCGTGTTGTTTTCTGTCTACCACATCGCACCACGTCCAATATAAAACAGACGCGCGCGCGCACATGCACGCCCACGCTGGCTAAACACATCCACATGTGCACGCACATCGCCGGCTAGCAACAGCTGCGCTGTGCTAACTCCCCTCTCTCCTATTAACCAGAATGCCTTAGAATCGATGGGGCACATAAAGAGGCTTAATCTTTTCAGGTGCCTGGTCTTGATTGCCTATTACACAATAATAACA
>JAOEGT010115265.1:0-12222 GCA_025447795.1 Speoplatyrhinus poulsoni | reverse complement strand
CTGCTGCATGAAACGCCTATGCCTGGTAATAATATGCCGCTGTTAGCTAGCTAGCATCCACGTAATTGTCAATTTGAACAAATCATTACAGACTGGAAAACTGACCCAATAATACTGACGGCTATAGTTTTATGACTATATCAAAGTTATCTGGGAATTTATAACACTTTATAAACATGTAAAACTTACATTTGTATGGTGCGGTGTTCAGAGCTGAAAATCCCACTGCTGACCTTTTCAAAACTCCCCTTCCGCTGCTAACCCAAAAAGTGACAGTTGAGTGCACGAAGTGTGCATCGTTCCACACTCAATTTTTGTACTGTTTTAAGTACTGTACGCCAATGGCTACTTTGAGTGCACTGCATTTTGGCATACTTGTCAGTTTATGCGCACTATGTACTCAAAATATTAAGTATAAGTACACAAGTGCGCAATTTGAGACACAGCTATACTGTCTTTGAGTTAGAAATACCTGTAGAATCCCAAATGCCACTTTCCCACCATGTGCGTAGCGTAGCCAGCCTGCTGTAGGCGCTGTGGCAGCGTGTCCATGTGTAGTGGCAGACAGCTGGGCTGGCGAGGCCGAATTATGGAATGCTGAAGTCCTGTGTGGATCTGGTACCTACAGAAAAAACATTGGTTACTATTGCCTGAAAATGAGACTAATGATCTAAATTCAGAACATCTGTGATAATTTTAGTTTTTGTAACAGTTCCAGTCGTACCACTGGTTTTTGACCCCATTCCCTTTGTTTTTGTACACAAGTTCTGGCTGTGTTTCCCCGGTTGTCTTATTCCCTAATCAGTTGATTGTCTAAACCTGTTCATTTCAGTATTTATACCATGTGTTTTCTGTACCAGTTCCTGTACCAACTCCAGTCCCTCGTATCCTCGTACTGATGTTTCCTTGTGTTTTAATGTTGCTCTGTTACTGAACTCTGCCTATATCCTGACTACAATATTTTGAGTAAATCATGTATTACTTTACCTGTGTATTTTGACTCTTGGTATTAGTAATTGCTATTAGGTCTGCCTTGTCACCAACAGGTTTTAAAATTAAAAAAGAAAAAAAAAAAGGCTCTCTGTAACCAAACAACAGATATAGCCAATAAAAAGGCAGAGGGGGGGCCGGTCTTCGTGGAATGTTTAGTAACATTTTTACTGAACACATTCAATTACAATATTGTTTAATTTTAAATGTACATGGTCTCACTCTTATATTAAAGGCATGATATATAAAAAGTTGACACAATCATGGCCATACAGTATCCTTACTGACTGTCCTAAACGCAGGGCAGACGTAGCACCGGCTGGTCTGTTACTAATGTAGCTATAATGTAAGGCTATATATTAAAAGCCACAGAAGACAGAAGGACAAAGCAATGCAAAAATAAACTTCTGAGGAAGTGAAGTTTGTAAAATAGCGGAGAACGAGACTGCAGCTACAGTAAGCTACCTAATGCTAATATGATATATTAAGTTTAGTGTGCTGCTACTGATATCTCAACGAAACACTGAAATGAATGTAAATGTGCCACAAAAGGCGATTCATTATTTGGTTGGTAAAAATATAATTGGCCGGTGGATATTTTTCAACTACCATTCCACCACCTGGGCGGAAGGTATATTTCAGCAACGACTGTCTAGTAGAGCTGGGCGGTATACCGGATTTAATTTCCCCTCCAGTGTGAATTTTTCACATACCACCATACCGTAGCACAGCTGAAACAACAGTTTTACTGCGTATTGTATTTGTTTGACGCTAAAAGTGCTACGGAATGCTGTATAGTGTATTGCGTGGGACCCATGAACTGAGCGTACCAGGTGCGCTCATTTTTTCAGCTGGGAATTTCAATAGAATCCTCTTGTGAGAACTCAAAAAGGCGCAGACACCGCCCCTTGTTGAGATGCATTGATGTGATTCAAGCGAAAGTTAGTAAGCTTTTCTTTGTTTACGGATGCATCTTTGACTCGAGAACTGAAAGCTTAAATTTGTAGCCTACTACGGTTGGTAGGACGTGTTGGTTTCATTTTATGAGTGCAAGTACGTGCACCGATCAGTGTAAATATAGCCGGTTGTGCCGATACAGACAACAGTACATACATGGCAACAGTGTACAGCTCTTAAAACCCACACTGGAATGGTTAAGCGATCGGGAAAACAGGCAGGCAGAAAATGTAATAGACTGAACTATAATAGCCCATTCAAATGGTAAACATATTGCCATGCCGGGTTCGTACGGCTAGATGATATGACCAAAATGTATATCACAATATATTCCTTAATTTCGGTTGACACTATACAATTCTGAAATCGATATGAACAATATAAGCCTCAGAAATACTGATATATACTCCAAATATAAGAATGGAGTATTTTTTAAATAAAAAAGGCACAAATAAATGTTCACCTTTTAGCCCATACAAAAAATAAATGAGAAATCAGTCAAATAAACAAATCTCTCAAATGTGATATTTTCTTTATATATATATATATATATATATATATAATAATAATTTATTAAGACTATATTTGTCCGCCAGTAGGTGTCAGTAGCGTGCGTGTGACTGGCTCTGTGATCCCATGAATTAGACACAGCTAAGTTCCACCAAAGACGTGACTATTAGCAGAGGAAGCTGACATAATATGTAATATCAAGCGTTTTAATTACCTTTACTGTTAGGTAGGAAAGTTATTATAAATGTTTTGCATGATAAAACAGTCCACTACTGATTAGCACTGGCTGTAGTGGAATTCATCACGCAGTTTCTATTTCTGTCAGCCTTGAATACAACTGACTGCTGCGCCCGTTATTCAGTGACAAATGCTGTGTAATGCTTATTGAAATATTGGAAATATGTTTTAAAATCATATTACCAATATTGAAGAAATGTTTATCGCAATATATATTGATATTGAAAAATTATACAGCCCAAGTTTAACTGTAAACCATGTGTCGTCTCACTTATCGGAGCTCTGATTAATCACCGGAGGACCAGGATACTGTTGGAATCTGGGTGGTTCTCCTTACACCAGTTCCTGCGTGTTTTTTGATGGAGTTTAAGTAGGAGGAAACAATGTGTCCAAGTTTAACAAATCATCTTTAATAGTAGATTAAACATAAGTCAGAGCTCTGGGTCTCTTCTATTGCCTGACCGATAACATGCAATATCAGCAGTTCACGAAGTCTGACTCCTATCTTGCTTGGGACCCAGGGCTTATATATCACAGTGTGTGTGAATTCTTGACATTGTCTTCTGCTGATGTGGTTTCTGAAGCACACGGTGGGGGCCAGCCTCCTCCTTGGTGGTAAGGCACCGTTGTGGAATGGCATGTCACAGCTGTAGACACACAGACGACTGCAGCCTGGCATAAATCACTCGTGCATACTTCATAGCATAGCATACAATCTTTCATCCTGACATCATCCTGACTCCACCAGTTACGCTCCCTCGCCCTGTAGATTCCTCATCTTTTTTACTACGAGGTAAAATACATGCTGTCTTTTCTCTGTAACTTTCCAACCTTGTTTCTCAGTCTGTTCACTTTTAAGCAATAACGTAGCACACTCTTAAGCCCTTATAAGAATATCTAAAATGTTAAGCACAATTTTCCACAATACGCACCTATCTACTTCAAAATAAAAGCTACGCAAACACATAAAATAATAATTTCACAATTTATTAAATTGACAGGGAGTACAAAATATATAACTTATTATATTATATTTACTATACTTATATTAGTCAAATCCATCCATCCATCTTCATCCGCTTATCCGGAGTCGGGTCGCGGGGGCAGCAGCTCCAGCAGGGGACCCCAAACCTCCCTTTCCAGAGCCACATTAGAAAGCTCTGACTGGGGGATCCCAAGGCGTTCCCAGGCCAGTGTGGAGAGGCCTCCTCCCAGCTGGACGTGCCTGGAACACCTCCCAAGGGAGGCGCCCAGGGGGCATGCTTACCAAATGCCTGTACCACCTCAACTGACTCCTATTGACGTGAAGGAGTACCGGCTCTACTCCGAGTTCCTCAAGGATAGCTAAGCTTCTCACCCTATCGCTAAGGGAGAAGCCAGCCACCCTCCTGAGAAAACCCATGTAGGCCGATTGTACCCGTGATCTTGTTCTTTCGGTTATGAACCACACTTCATGACCATAGGTGAGGGTAGGAACAAAAATTGCCCGGTAGATCGAGAGCTTTGCCTTCCGGCTCAGCTCTCTTTTCGTGACCTCGGTGTGATAAAGTGATTGCAATCAGTTAATGGTGTAGTCAGTGATTGTAAGATAATACACTTTTTGTATGTATCTGCTCATGGTCGGCTAGCTGCCCATTCTCTGTACATGCTGAAAACAATAATCTAGTGTTTCTACACTGCCCTGGCATTGTAATAAGGAACACAAACAAACACTATGTGTTACCAATGTGGGGGACAACGCTTCTGAGGGAGAACCCTATGGCACTGAATGGATTTCTATATTATCGTTAATTTAGTTATCCGATTAATTGATTAATCAAAAAATTATCGCTACATTAAGTGTGTACGTGTGTAAGTGTACGTGTTAATTCTGACAGCCGGGGTCTTTTCAAAGTCTGTAATTAATGTTACTTAAAGAGATAGTCAAGTAAAAGCAGTAAGTCTTAAAGGGCACATTCCATTAAAACCAAGTATTTCTAGTTGTTTTTGGAATTAGTCATGTCGAGGTAACCCGGAGAAGTACACAACCGTTCAAAGCGAGCTGTTTGCTTCATGGTCTGTAATGCCCACGTGGAAAAAAAAAGGCAACGAAACAGGCGAATGAGAAAACAGCCCAGTTGCAATGTAGATTCGTGCATAGTTGGTTTGGTTAACACCTCTATGAGGATATGCCCGCCCATAGCATGACAGACTGTTGTGTTATTTAGAAGCAGCTAACGATACCTGCAGGAACAAGCAATTCATGTCGGGGTCAGTAAGAAAGAATAAATGTGCTGTTCCTGGATGCACAGAGGAGAACTGGAATGTGGATTTACAAAAAAAAAAATGTATTTTTGGAAATGTACCTGAAGGTTTTAGGCCAGGATTATTGTTGTGCTCATGCGCATTTCAGCCAGGACAGATTTCTCAACTTTGGGCTTTATAACAAAGGATTTGCTACTAAATTAATCTTGAAAGATGGAGCGGTGCCAACTATGAAGTCGATTGCCCATACTACCCTAAGTAATATGTTTAAAATGTATCCTACCTACTAGGTCCATAAACATAGACTGTTAATTTGGATATTATATATATGATTTCAACTGACTGGGCCTTAGCTTGTTTGCATGACAGCCCTAATCTTCTAAAGTATAGCCAACTGTTTACGTGGGCTTTAGACTGTAAATGTGTCATTGTGCTTTTGAGTGAAGGTGCAGATCACAGGAAACACAATACGTATACGAGTCTCGCTCACCTTAAATAACATTATAGCCAAACGTAAAGTCCTCCGGACAAAAACGGGTGCATGCATGCAATGATAATCATGCCAGTTGTATGACTGGAGAGCGTTTGGGTTATGGACAGCAGCATACGCATGCCGGCAGCTAATACGATGCCGGCGATGTTCTATAAATAGCGCAAATCTAACTGTGAAGTAGCATATTATTGAGAAAATTTGGTGTAAGTTTAGTGTAAGTTAACATTGTGGTCTGCGGTGTCTGCTTTGTCACTTTCCTCTTCTGACTCGTGTTCATACATGTAAGGCTGTAATCCTGGCGCAGCAGAAGCCATTGTTTCCTGTCAGGCCAGTACGCACGTTGACTGCGAGGTTGGATCACGGTGGATGATGTTAGCCAATCACAGCACAGCTAATTACATACGTAAAATTTTAAGAAACAGTCGCTAAATCAGCGTGTAAACACTGTAGGGGGTGAAATTAACTTTGAAAAACATGATCAAAAAAGTGCTAAGGTGTTTTTTCATAAAAAAATTATTGCCGACTTAACAAAAACATCTTAGGGAATAATAGAAATGAGCTGTAAAGTGTATGGAATGTACCCTTTAAAATGTTATTAAAGGATATAAAGGCTTACTATAAACACCAACTAATTATGAAAATCAACTACAATTTGAATCAGAAAATATTTCCTATATTTTATGTCAAGTGTTGTCTGTATATTTTCTGGGTGAAGTTAACTCGAGCGTGGGGACGTCATGCCGCTCCTGGACTATAAAAACTAAAAGAGTAACGATAGACGTCCTCTTTGTGTCTGAGATTAATTTCTTTCCATTTGAGAATTGTTGTTAACATTTTTTCGAACAGTCTTTACAGTATTTGCATTGCTATACAGTAGGTGTAGTAGAATACCTTCTTTAAAATGTGTTCTTTATTACAGTTGTTTTCTCTTAATTCCATCTTCAAAAAAGTAGCGGAGCTAACTTGCATTTGTTGACCGATTTGGCCACAATCAAATTTGGTGCCATGTCGAACGGAGGGATTCGTCAGTGTTCTGTTCCAGGATGCGCTAAAAGACCAGGTATGGTAACATTATTTAATATTCCAAAGGATGAAAATCTAAAGAATATGTGGGTGGCTTTTTTTTAACAGCCATGGATTTGATGGTTTGATAAATACATGCACGTGCGTGTGCAGCGACCACTTTCAGAAGCCTGGCAGCTTTCATAACTATCCCTGTATTGATTTAGGTTATGGCGAAACTTTGCAACTTGTTAACCGAGCTGTGACTTCTCTCCCACATGCTACTACCTGGACTCATCCTTCCCCTCCACCGACTCACGGTGGAGGGGCTAGCACAGTGAGCTTTCTGTCGGATCACGTAAGTTGTGTTGTCTGAGCTACTAATTTATCTATAGCCTAATTTATTTATAGTATTTTCGATTGTTTTTGTCAGTGGATCCAAATAGATAGTGGAAGGTAAACACGTGACTAGCTTCAATATGTAATGTGTACAAAACGCTGAAAGCCATGAATTTTTAGAATGTGAATACCGAACACTGTCATTGCGTAGGTGACTGTCATAGTAATTATGTTGGCACTGTTAATTTACCTGTATAACAAGCAATGGGGGCCGAATTTGCACTATAACTCATGCCAGATATATTTTCAGTATGTAGTTGTCTAATGTGACTTCTGTGTTATTTCCATCAGAACCCCAGCGCATCAACCAGGGATGTGAGGACTTCAAGAGATGCTCAGAGCCAGTGCGATAAACCTTCGATTCTGCGCCGGGATGTAGGATGTCAGACCGATATATCGTTGAGAAAGACAACTGTTGGCATACAGTTGTCTAGAGGAACACTGGGCAAAACTCGATGTGTGTGTTTATTTCTTTATTTGATAATTTGGTAAATGAAAAAATAATTTAATATTTTCAGTCACAACATTTGTTTCTTCACAGCTTCTCAAGCAACAGTGGCCACAAGTAGTGTTGCAGTAGGCACATCTATATTGCCAGCTCCTTATTTGACCTCAATGCCACAAAACCGTAAGGTATCGTTTGCACCGCTTCACTTGCAAACATCAAAGCGTCCTCTTTTGGAGCTGTCATCTGAGCTGGACATAGATTCCACACTGCCTGATCCAGATGACTCAACCTATCACCCCAGCATGAGCGATGCAGAGGAGAATAGTCATGGGTATGTTTTGCGCATGTGTGTGTGTGTCTACATTTGTATTTTGTTTTCACAGATAAAGTATTCAGGACATGGTCAAGTACTTGGTGTATGAAGAGTGCCTGCTTGAGCTGTTTAATATTTGCCCCACCTGCTCAAGACAGTACAGACTTTTGTGAAAGGCACATTCCTGTCTGTGAATCAGAAGTGCCGATACCAGAGCTGCTTATTCACAAGACAATGGAAAATTCAGCCCCTCATTCGTAGTGCTCCAGAAGGCAATCTTCTGCTGCCATCTACTACACAGGCTCTTCTTTTATCCAGACAAGGAAAGAATGTACAATTTGTGTTTTTAAGACAATTCTAATTATATAGTTTTGATAGCATTTCTATTACTTTGCATTTCTATAACTTGTCATTACAGGTACTAAGTGCATGTGAAGTGTACTAAGTGCATGTGAAGCATGTGAAGTCCTTCAGCAAAGCAGCTCACAACACTCGTGAGGAGTCTTATACTTCCCTCTGTGCTGCACATGTGGAAATCACAGCAGACAGACCTCCTCCAGGGCCTGTGTGAGAAGAAAATGTGACCCTTACAGGGGATATGAGAGGTGATAGCCCTGGCCACTGTTCAAAGTTTGGCTCGTACTCAATGATGGACGTTGACACAAACAACATTGTTGACATTCAGCATGTACAGGTTTGTTTTCTAACTTTCTGAATATCAAAGTTTATCCTAAACCATGTTAGCTGACAGATTTTTGTGTACTCAACATAGCAATGAGGTTTGCAGCAGTGATCATATGGAGAAGGAGGGGCTAATCCGCAGTCTGGCGTTACTGAAAGAGACCTCCTCCAGGGCCTGTGTGAGAAGGAAATATGACCCTTGCACGGGACATGAGAGGTGATAGCCCTGGCCACTGTACAAAGTTTGGCTCGTATTCAATGATGGACATTGACACAAAAGTGAATGTGGCGTGCATTGTGACTGATCATCATGTTCAGATACAGAAGTACCTTCGTCAGCAGCAGGCTCAGCAAATGGAGAGGGAGACTGTTGCCAAGTGGATGTCCGTGATCAATCACATCCAGAATGTGCACGTACATGACAATCCACTATTCCCCAAATGTCTGCATCCTCCTTCAACTGCCAAAAACAAGTGGCTAAAGCCTGGAAAGATACATTTGTTTAGAACTGCATCAAGCTTAGAACAGCTTAATACGTCTATTGTATCAATCTAAACCAATTAAAGGCAGTCATTCTTGCTAACTTCGAGCTCAAATCAAAACAGTATCACTCCGCTGTGCTCATGCGGCGCCGCCTCACATGCATTGTGAAACAAAGTGTAGTAAGCTTTGTTGTGAGCGGTGTTCACCACTTTGCTTATGTTCCTATTTACGAAGCCAGGGCTGTGTAGAAGTATCATATTTCTTTCAACACAAGAACATTAAGCTAGCAAAATGCGAGAAGCTATTGAGTTAATTTCACTGTATAAGCATACAATTATCTTGCAATAGCTGACTATACCTTTTAATATTCTAATACTTATTGGAAAAAGTATGTACTATTGTTTTGTATCTCTTCTAGCAACCAAGCCAACCTACAGGCTTGAAAGGGTACTGGTCAACAAGCGGGTTCTCACTGATGTAAAAAAGCTGAGCCCTCTTTATCAGACCTCTGCACTGGAGAGCTACCACAGTGTAATACTTCAGTTTGCACCCAAGAACGTGGCCTTCTTGTACTTCGGCATGATATGCAGGTAGGCTACAACAGTGGAGTGATATTGATGTAACCTAAATGTTTAAAGTGTCACACTGTGCAGGCCCAAATATGACAACAAAGAACAGGAGCTCATATTACAAAACAGTGTCATTATCTGCTCAGGACACCATTACTCTACTATATCTTTACATAGAAAATAATAGTTTGCTGCTATAGTTTTGTATTTAATAAAATTAAAATTACTTTCAGACTGTACCTGGCTGCTTTTCATTTCAATGAAAACGCTGGCCGCAGCCAAGCCCGAACCACTGAGGGAGACTTGCAGTACCGTGTCACGTACCCTAAGGCAAAGGGGAAGGGTGGCTATGCCGTTTGTCCCGTTAAGACTCAAAGCACCTCTGGTTTATTATGGTTACATTATGATTTTTTTAAATTACTAATAGTCTAAACAAGTGTTTTTACATTTCTATTTCAGTATACTTTGCATATGTCACACTTATTAAAAGACTGGTTTTGTTTTGTTGAAAGCATCCAAAAAAACAATATTCTAATGTATTTATTAACTACATTGGAAAGCTCATGGACCTCCTCTTCAATTACTTAATCTGTGACCCTGCACCCTTCATGGCTGCCCTGCAAAGTGTGTCCGTCCCACCACCACTATGTGCGCAGTGTGAGCAGCCTGACAAGGCAGACGCCACTGCAGGCTATGTCTCCCGGTTTAACCGCCCTGGAGTCTCAAATGCACTGACACCTTTGGAACCCCAATAGGCTAAACCAGGATGTCAACACAGCCAAGTAAGACTGACAAAGTTTTCTTGTTTCAACAGCAACTATACTGCTGATTTTGAATCAAAGAATAAAACAAATATATTTGAAAAGTCAGCCAACAAGGCAGGGTTAAAAGCCGACATAGGCACCCTTGTCATCTGGGTATTCGCGCTGTATCGATGACGATCGTTTCGCCTTCCAAAACTCGCAAACTTCACAAACTGCCTGTATCCAAGATACCTTGCACATCTGTAATAAAATGTGTACAGTTACATATTGTCTCGTTCTCATCTCTTGTCTAGGTCGTGAGGAAGCTGTAAGTGGAGATATCAGTTATATACGTGATATGGACAACATGGGAGTGTCCCCTGCCATCCTGCTGGCCTTATGCTTGATTATGGTCCAATCTATAAATGTGAAATGATGCATGAGGTGGTCTAGATTTTTCAAATACACTTTAACTGGAATTTATTTTACTTAAGTTATCGGTCAGCTGTATTTTTATAAACTCACGCTGCTCTCTCCTAGACTTCAACAGGCCCGTGTTCTGCCCTGTAGGTGTTTAATGCAGTTTGCAATACTTAGGGATTCAGACACACAGGCTCTTGACCAGGATGTAATGTCATGCACCTTGGTACCAGTGGCAGCTAATCACACGTGTTAGGCACCTATTGCAACATACAGTAGACTTCAATGCATGTTCACTTATCTGCTTCAGTTTTTTGTTTACAGCTTACTATACTCTTTCTGGTACAATTGATATTTGTTCTAAGATTGTCCTGAAATGTCGCCTAATATACAACATTGTCTTTATTTTAATCTTTCAAAAATAAAAGTAAATATATTGTCTTTTGCATCTTCTTTTTTCATGGTTTACAATATAATATACACACCGCATTTATCTCCTGGCAGCAAACACTTTCTGCCTCTGTCGGCATTGAAGCACAATTTCCACTATTGCAAAACTAGTTTTTTTATTACTGCAACAATCTAACACATTCTTATGTATATATTTTACTATGGTACTACATAATAAAATATGTAGTACCATGGTACTTGTGTATCTTACATTGAAAATGCCAGTAAATAAAATGTTAGAATAATCTGGAAAAATGTATATGGGTTACTGCTAACAAATTGTTTAGCATTGTAATAGCTCAGTTATATGAATGATAGTAGTGTAGAAAATTGTGCTTAACATTTTAGATATTCTTATAAGGTCTTAAGAGTGTGATACATTATTGCTTAAAAGTGAACAGACGAAAAGAAGGTTGGGACAGAATGGAAAGTTACAGAGAGAGAAAACACAGCATGTACTGTATTTGACCTCATAGTAAAAAAGATAAGAAAGCTACAGGACTGGTGGAGTCAGGATGATGTTAGGATGAAAGATAGTATGCTATGCTATGAATTATGCTATGTGCGCGAGTGATGTATTCCACGCTGCAGGTGTCTGTGTGTCTAGAGCTGCGACATGCCATTTCACAACGATGCCGTACCACCAAGGAGTAGGCTGGCCTCCAGCGTGTGCTTCAGAAACCACATCAGCAGAAGACAATGTCAAGAATTCACACACACCACGCCTATGTGCTATAAAAGCCCTGGGTCCAAGCAAGTAGGTATCAGACTTTTTTTTGTCATACATTTATTATATATATTATATTATTATAGTTATTGTTTATTTTTTTAAATTAGGTATTGGGCTGGTGAAAATTAATATATACCTCTTTGCAATATACTGGGACTTTTTCTGCTTTTTATGATTACTTTCCTATCTCTTTAAATATTCATTGGAATTAAGAATGTGAGTGAATGTAACACTTCCCTGGTCTCTTCCCTGGTCTCGCCGGTGGTCTCGCCCCGGCAGCAAGTAGTGCCGCGCCGGGGGTCCGCCGGAGCCGCCCCGCGTCGGCAAGCAGTGCCGCGCCGTGGGCCTGTCGGAGCCTCCCCGCGTCGGCAAGCAGTGCCACGCCGGGGGCCCGTCGGAGCCTCCCCGCGTCAGGGAGCCACCTCACACCGGAGGCCCGCTCTATGCCAGGGCTCTGCCAGAGCCGCCTCACACCGGAGGCTCGCCCTACGCCGGGGGTCCGCCGGAGCCGCCCCGCGTCGGCAAGCAGTGCCGCGCCGGGGGTCCGCAGGAG
>JAOEGT010115254.1:0-12223 GCA_025447795.1 Speoplatyrhinus poulsoni | reverse complement strand
GCTATCTCCTCTGAGATCAGAGAGAGAGAGAGAGAGAGATATAGAGAGAGAGAGAGAGAGAAAGAGAGAGAGAGACGCACCTCTGGATGTGTGTGAATGCATTTTTCAGCATCAAAGCCAAAGAGAACGTACTGTTAGGACCCTATTGTTAAGCTTCACCACTAGAGGGCACTCAGTGGAGTGCCATGTCTTCACTGAGGCCTGTACTGTACCCGCTGAACGTTTTCTCCAAACGATGATGAATCCATTTTACTTAAATGGGTGTTTTAAGCAAAATGTTGTCATTTGTCATTGGCCCATGGCTAACCTCTCTGCTGAATTTCATGTGAAATCCATCTTTTAATGTTATCTTGCTGACGAAGTGAAAACGTTGCCATTCCTGGTAGAGGGGGTAGTTACACTGTGGTTGTTTTGGCATGTGCAGGGAGAGCAGGTAAAAGGTTATTATGCATCTTCTTGCTCAACAACGCTTACAAGAAGGCTGTTGTTGGAGTTTGAACTGAGGGCCTCCAGCCCACTGGAAAATCCTGACCCTAGTTTGCACAGCGCTGGGCCAAAAGCTAACTTGTTTGCCCTCTGTCTGTTACTCTGCTGTAAGTAAATTCAACATTCCACATCTGTCCCAACCCCCTATTTCCTCTACAGCCTTCTGACTCATACAGTGGAATGCAACTACATGGCTGTGTGTGTGTGTGTGTGTGGCTAACAAGAGGCGGAGTTTGCTATACTTCCACTGTTTGTCATGCACACAGCAGAGATAGCAAGGGGTCACAATATGGATTCATGAGTGACCATGTTTTTTTTCCCCTGCTTTCTCCTTTTTGCCGTTCTACTGCTTCACATATTTCTGCCTCATTCCCCCTCTGTCTCTTACAGCATTGTGCCATGTTCTTCCTGTGACGTGTTCCTAGCCCTATCTCAGTCCGACCGTCTCATTTAAACATACAATATATCGTTTGTTTACCTGCTAGAGGTCAGTAGCGCAGGGAATTACATAGACTGGGTCTCCAGGCTGCTTTTGCTTTGGAGGAAGCTTTTTGCAATCTGCGTTCTAGCTTGTCCTGTTGGTGAATAGACGTCTTTCACAGTTACGAGAAGCGCTATTGAATGTTCACGTTCTTGCTGTGTAGCCTGTGTAGAAAATCCTAATGTAATATAATAAGTGTTAAGAGCCCCTGTCCTCACAGGTGTTAATGTGTCTGATTATTAGACTTGTGAATTGATTTATTAGACCCTCTTAATGGAAGTTTGCTTGTACAACTTGGTGAGGGAGAGAGGATGGCTCTTGTTTTGATTGGTTCTTTTGAGTGATCTTCGTCTAACGTTGAATCGAGAAGCTTTTAGCGTTTGGTCATCCACTTAAAGTCAAAACGGGCTTACAAGTTGTATGAATTTAGGTTCTTCTATGTTCTGTGCTTTTGGAGAATTGGGTCTATTGAAGTAACATCTAGCGCCAGACCCAGACAAACTACTTAATCGGCATGTGACGTGTAATAACGCTCAACCCCAGCAGTTAATGCGACAGACTACTTCTACTACTTCCACATAAAGTGGTCAAAAGTTTCAGCAGTATTTAGTTTAATTTCTCATAACATACTCCACAGTTTTTCTCAGGCAGCGCCATCTCCTGTGAAGTGGTGGGGGCCTGCAGCTAACGGCCACTGAGTCATAAAAACACACATGCGCACAGAGGGTTTGACTAGCGGGGAAAGGTCAGGCTTGGTCTCCCTGGGCCTAATCACCCACTCACACCAAGTGGCTGGCTCGCTCACTCACTCACACTTGATTGTGTGCGTGTGTGTGTGTGTGTGATTGTGGGTGTGAATGTGTGTGTATGCGCAAGCACGAGTGTGGGAACAACAGAGGTCGGTGTTTTGTGTGTAGTGCACCATATGTGCCTACACAAGAATGTACGTGTGTGTGCTTGTCTGCATGTGTGCGCGCGTGCCAATTGAAAAACTGAAAAGTGCGCTTATGATTTGTGATATGATTAGCAGACGACCGCTTCGGGTCAGGTGACGAACACTTCTTGCCTGAACATGTGGCGTAATCAGCAGACTTATCAGGGGAACAGTGGGGTGTAACAGCCTCATTAACTTATCCCCGTGGTTTTTTTATTTCATTTTATTTTAGCGACAGAATTGACCGAGAAGACGCTCGCCTCCCACACCCTCTTAATAGTGTCGCTTCTCAGCTCCGCTTGGCGTTTGTGTGTAAATGAGTGTGTTTGTCATATGCGTAATATGGCCCTCTGGCCAAGACCCTTCTAGGCGTTTTATCCCTCATTAGTGACCATTCACTCAGCCCGACTCGAGTCTAGAGCAGCCGAGTGCAGATCAGGACATCGGGGATTAAGTGGTAAGAGCCTCTGCTACTCAGGGGCTCCTGTAGTTCAGTGCTCGGCCACAGAGGCCTGATAATGGTGTTTGTTTAGCCATTAGTCAGGCCCTGGCTAGCAGCCTTCTCCACACCCTTTGGCTGTTAGTAGCAATGGTAATGGAAGATGGAAGTTGTATGTTTGTGCGGTGCAAGGATCAGTGGCAGGTCTGGATGAGAATGGCGTTTAAGGGCAGCTAGGTGCTCTTAACACAAAATGCCTGGTCTGGTCTGTAAAATGACCCTAAGGTCTCCAGATTTCTTCAGTTTCAGAAATCCTGACGAAATGTACTTAATACTATGTAAATACTATGTTTTTATGTTATTATAATTTGTTGATACTTACTGTTTGCAAAATATCTACTTTATCCTAATATCATTTTAATGTATTTGCAGCCTACTGTAAACAGGGAATAGTTTTAAGGCATTTTATAGTGCTTGTGTTCAATGGACAAGATGTACAAAAAGTACCGTATGAGAATTATAATTATCCTAACTGCTTTTGAAGGTTTATTTAAGCCTACTGTAAAATATGAATTGTTGGTGATTTATTGATTGCGTGAATGCGTATAGTGGAGGGGAGAAATAAAAAAGGATTATGTGAAAATCAATAAAATGTACATTATCCCAATTTCTTTTGAAGACGTTTTCTGTAAAAGAAGTTGGTGATTTATGATGCGTGTACAAACTGTTATGATAAAGTGACTGAAAGAGGTTTTCAGAAGGCTATCTTATTTCCCAGTGTACTTGTGGTTTGTTATACCTGAGTGTTAAGTAGATACATTTTCTTGCAGCCAATAGTTTCTGTAATTAGCTTTCCACATTCCACTGATTAAAAGTAGCATAATTTCCTTCTGCATGACTAGCAGAAAGTATTCCTTCCTTGTAGAACCAATTTAATTTAATTATGTACCCCCTTCCCCCTCCCTCCAATTCACTGCTTTGGCAGCTATTTTAGCTATCATAGTATGTGTTAAACCTGTCCTTTTTCATATGCTGAGAAATGCTAGCACATCTTTGGACCATTTAACAAAAGCAAAATGTTTCAGGGCCACGCCAGTGGTTATATCTCAGCCCTCTGTCACAACGCACATTCCGACTTATCTTTGAGTGACGGTCACCTATCAGCTCTCACAAAGCAGCTGTCACTACTATGTGTGTGTGTGAGTGGTTAGCTTACTTGAGCTCAAACAGTCTCTTGCTTGCTCTCTCTCTCTCTCTCTCTCTCTCTCTCTCTCTCTCTCAGACAAGTCTGGACAAAGCACAAAGCCTCCCGCTCTCTCTCTCAGGAACACACAATAGTGTTGTCACGACATCCTGCCTGCGTTTAGGGTTGGGTAGTGACAAATGATTATAGTTGCATTAGTTGGCTACAGCAGCATGTTTGGTTGCAACTTTTCCACCGGTCGACTGTGTGAACCCTCACACAAACTCCTACTAGGGCTAGATCAGCGTTCCCCTTCACAGCAACATAAACGCTGGTGCAGGGAGACTAAACCACATTACAAGATACCTTCACGGCTCATTGGCGTTTATGCCGTCAAAGTGAAATCATTATAACCAATAAAGTGTGTAATGGATTCTTTCCCACTAGTCAGTCTGGCTGCCTGACTTCTTAATTGACTGTTTGTTGTGTGATTAAGTGTGCGGGTGTCTTTGTAGTGTGGCGTACAATAGTGGTGGTCGTGGGTGGTGTGTGTTTTTAATTATAATTATTTTATTTTTGGGGGGGGGTGGACAACCAGACCGCCATCACTGATTTTGGCCACTGTCCCCGAAAGCAGACCATCCATCACTTATCAACTTATCAGCATCTCGTTATGAGTTGTGCTGTTTGTTTTGGTGTGCTTACCGCCATATGTTCCTCGTCCTGAGTGTGTGTGTGTGTGTGTGTGTGGACGGACAGACACAACAGGGCACTGGCTGCTGAAGGTGCCTCTAGTACACTCAGCATGGTGGTGTAATCAGGTGCCACTCTTGCACCAGCTGTGTCCACACACAGCAAGCAGCAGCCCTGCCCCAGCTGGAGGGTTTCAGTGTCCAGGCGGTCACCACTGGGAGATTAGCCCAGAAAGATGGATGGTTTGTTTGTTGAATGTGTTTGTGTGTGTGTGTGTGTTTTCTGGAGGCAAATGACAAAATAAATGTGATGGGGCACTTGCTAACAAACGTTAACACTTTAGAGGTGTGTGTGTGCATGCACACTTAGGATGTTCAGGGTGTAGGCTTGTTCTGTTTTGTTCACGTTTTTCCGATGACCGCCAGCCAAGCCAGGCTCTTGGTCCTAATCTGGGGAATTGAAGGGAAGGGACATGGTACACACACACACACTTGTAGGGTCTTGTAGGAAAGTTTTGTCATCCAGGTGCCCCTTGGGTCACAAGTCAATTTGAAAAGACGTGAGCGTATTCAGGCTTCTGAACCAGACACAGCGGTGCTCGTCCACGCCTGGTGTCCTGAATACAAAGGCTGGGCTGGCTGCCTGGGTTGAGGGTGGCTCTCCCAGTCAGTCAAATTGAAATGAATGAACTGCCAACCCTAACGGCAGGGTAATTGTTCATATGGAAATTGGATTGCCGTCATCGCAGCAGCTTCCCGAAGCACCCGCCTGCAACCATTTCACTGTACGTATGGGGCCACGCGATGTTTGTACATCAAGACGGGGGGGGGGGGTAGGAAGAAAAGTAATCCACAATTTTACTCTTCGTTCTTCATCTCAACAATGCCATTTTGTTTCTCTGCCACCCCGCGCTGTTGTGGCGAGGAAAATGGAAGATGTGGCCCCCCTCGCTTCCGGCCGCTCGAACTCGTACGGCTGTCGGGCCCCCTTCGCCGCGTTGCGTTTTCAGGGGCTTTATCAGGCCTTCCCAGCACACTCCTGCGCTGTGAGAAATGCCGAGCATATTTGCAATTGAGCAATAAACCCTCGGTAACCCCATCGCAACGCACCCCCATTGCCTCTTGGGGACATTCAACTCATTTTAAAAGCTTATTTCTGTCTTTTATTATTTAATACTTTTTAAATCATCACAGAACATCAAAAGGCAGCTTGCGCGTTCCGCCAATATCCCCGTCACTGTCGGGCGCCAGCATCTGTCACAAACGCCTCCGATATGGAAGTGCTGAGTGCGTCCATACGGGGTGATACTCCATTATGTTTCGCGGGTGGCGTGTCTGTTCTTTATTTATTGTACAGGTTTATTTTCCCTATCTGTTTTAATGAGTCAGAGGAGCGCCCACGCTGGTTTAAAAGAGCCAGATCAGCAGTTGGCACTGGAAGTGATGGTGCGTATGTAATCCAATGAGTGTACATTTCTCTTTTCTGGTAAACGCTGCGCCCCTCCCTATCACCCCACCCCACATGCGTGCACATACGTGCACGCGTGCTCATTGCTGTCGGGTGTTTGCGTGGCCCCGTGTCAAAGGAGCGCCGCGCGGCAGCTTGAAGAGAAGTGTCTCAGCGCGCTCGGAGTGGGATTACCTTGTCAGCACTTCAAGCTGTGCGCGCACGCGCCTGTATGGGCGCGCACGCGCCTGTATGGGCACACACGCACGCACACGCGCGCA
The DNA here is from genome assembly GCA_025447795.1 of Speoplatyrhinus poulsoni. Classification (NCBI taxonomy): domain Eukaryota; kingdom Metazoa; phylum Chordata; class Actinopteri; order Percopsiformes; family Amblyopsidae; genus Speoplatyrhinus; species Speoplatyrhinus poulsoni. The sequence goes on along the minus strand of JAOEGT010115254.1, from coordinate 6,280 downwards.
CGCAACTCCAGGCGCACAAATCTGTGTGTGTCCAGGCAAACACCTGCTATTTTTCAATTATCTTTCATTTTCCTCTGCTGAGAGCTGCTTTTCCTGTCCAGACAAGTTCCCGCTTCTGGCGGGGGGTTGGAGGGGTGAAAAATGGCGGTGTGTGTGTGTGTGTACGAGTACATGTGTGTACAATGGAACACACCTTTTTTTGTCCCCCTTTTCAAGCCTTTCCATCTGTAAATATTTCCTTTAATCTGCCTTGCCTGCTAGTACAGTGATAAACCTGATGGAAAATGGGTTGCATCTACTTTATGAAGTACAGGGGGAAAGAAACGCGCAGAGACACACATCGAATTAGTTACCACCGCTACCTCGACGTAAACCCAACCTCTTCTATCGGTAAAAGGCACTTTTTAATTTTTTTTACTTTAACCATCACCATTCTCAGGATTGCCGTTTGCAGATGTGTCTGCTTCGTTAGCGCCTGCTGCGTTTCATTATTATTTATCCCGGGCCATTGGAGGCTTCATTAGCTGTCTCTACATTTAGCAGCCTTCTATTTATTCAGCATGCCCATGTGTTGGATGCGACTGGCGGTTGCCACGTCCCTGTAGTGGCGCGTTGGTGGGTAAGACAGAGCTGCAACGGTCTGGGGGAACGGGGGAACCTGGTTCCACCTATGCCACCGTTGCCAGACGGCCGCCCTCACTCTTTGAAGCCTCTGTATATCCGGCCTGACGGATTAAAGTCATGGGAAAAAAGCATGAAAAGTGATCCCGCAAGCGGGGGACTACTCTGGCTGGGGGAGAGGACAGGGGCGAGGGGGAGGGGAGAGGAAATGTTCCCGGTGACCCACAGCATGAAGCCTGAGTCAAATTTGTATAACTGATTTCTTTTTTGGATGTGGTGCGACGGCAGGATTTGCATGAATAGATGATACTCTTTGAAGTGATAGAAGTAAGAGGAGAAGGAGATGGCTATAACCTGAATGGATTACCCAGGACGAATATTTTAGCATTGTTCCCCTGCACAGAGGAAGTTGCTTTGTCACAGTACATTTGATAGGACAAGGGGAAACAACACAATATTCTCTGTCAGAGAAAATGTTTTACATAATCGACTCACATTTTGAGCATTGATACAGCCTAAAAGCCATTTTCCTTTTGAGGGCAGCATGCATCACACACATGCAGAGAGGCATCGGAGCACTTGTTTATTAAAAACCGAACACTGTAATTTCACCAAATTTTTCAAAGTTCACAGCACTTTGACGAAGACTGATATGGAAACATTAAGATGGAGTGAGCCGGCTTTTTAATGAACGTGGCCCACTTGACTGACTTGCCATTCTGTGCTTCTCCCAGATGTAACCTGCTTTTTTTTGGGTGTGGTAGGGATGCAAACGTATAGTAAAGACCTTCAAACACATTGCCTGAGCTAGGAATCAATCAGAAGTGCAGGTCCACAGTCAACAACAGCTATTCCCTCTCAAGAATGTACCCCAGTCTCAAGAGCACTGCAGGCTTAACAAGCTTAGAGCAGCTCAAACAAACAAGCAATAGGAAAAGAACTAACAAATATAAAACTGCAATGTGAAGACATGCATGGGGTTATTCTCGCTGGTGTAGGTAGGTTCTTCTGACCATAGAACTACATGGTCTTGACCCACACCACAAACTAACAAGTGTCGTGTTTTTACTCTCTGATAAAATACAGTTGAATCCTGTCTCAAATTCCCCAGCTGCATATTATCGAAGATGATGAACACACATGGCTTTTATAGGTCAGCCCTTAGTCATGCCTATAGAAGGGCAAGCATATTAGCTCATTTAGTTTCGTACTTGGTGGCTAATGGGCATGAAGTAATCCAGATATTTGGTCGTATGCAGATGTGAATTTCATTCACTAACCGCCTTAATTTAACTGTAAATTACACACACGCACACACACCTGCTTTGAACACGCACAATCATGGGTTTTTATTGCATCATTTCAGTTTAAATTGAATTATTTAATGGTGTGAATTAAAGAGGTCAAGGTGCATTTAGTGGAATGGTTTCTGGGAGAAGCAAAGCAATGTGGCTGGGAATGCAAAACAAAGTCACAGAATTGGGTGGGTGGACAATAGCACGCGGACACTTTAATGCAAATAGCAGTTTGCTGGCCAAATTAACTGGGGGAGCCCCCTTGGGCAAATGTCTAATCAGTGGTCTCCCCATTTAGAAGGCAGGTTAACATAATAAAACATAGCTCCTGCAGCTAACTCCCTGGAAGCTGCATCGGGGGCTTTCAATTTGACAAGTGCAGCTGTGGGCTTAACTGGCTAGGTGAAACAAGCAGAATGGTACGTTACAGGGGAGGGTGTGTGTGTGTGTGGCGTAGCGTAAGCTGGAAAAAGAATGCTCACAGGGGGACGCCGAGTCGATGTGTGGGCCAGAGCAACTTCACCAACCACCTGCACGCTTGCATTTATCACCGCCTGGGCAATCAGCATTGAGCCGGGAGGACACCACACTGCCTGCTGCTAGGCAGCGCACGAGAGGGCTGTGGATGTTCGTGTGATCACGCTGCGTCCAAACAAAGAGATGGCACTTGCGATGCCTGTGGCGGGTTTGAATGGCACAACAGTGATGTTCACATGTGCTTTCCTATGATGCAGGATGTATGTGGATGCAGCTACTGGTTAGCATTTCTTATTAATGAACAGTTCTGTGTAAAATAATTTTGCCTGAATATCTGTTTAGAGTTTTAGACTATCTCTGTAGTTTAGACTAATGCAATGAATAATTAAAGTAGACTACACGCCACACGGAAACTGGCACCAAACCTCCCAAAACCTTTTAAAGTCTGTCATCAGTTACAAATAATATAATAGATAATATAATATCTTGTCTAAATGTACAGAACATGCAGGCACCCCGTAGGCTGTTACAACGAAGCCTCACCAGTCGGTGAATGGAGCTGTGGCTTCAGTCAGACCTGGGGTGGAGTGACTCGCATCCACGTTTGGCGTCATGTGCGGTCGCTAATCTCTTTCTAGGTTTGATCCTTTCCCCACTGATAGCCAGACACCTTATCACGATGCTCTTCACACACTGTGCACTCACGAGTGTAAGCTCGCTGACCTACAGCCGACCAGCACGCGCGCACGCGTCTGCGCCCGTCCGACAACCCATGTAATGTACTCCCGTAAGCGTAGATTGCGTCTGACCGCACTGCTAATTTTTCTCTCCTGTGTGTCCCCCTCTCACCTAGAGATGGCAGCCCGCCTCTGTCCCCTGCTCCTCGTCTTCCTGTCGCACGCCCGTTGCCAAGGAGACGCTCCCGTCTCCTTCACCTCGGAGACGGCGATCAACAACGTGGTGCAGGACCCGAGCGGCGGCCGCGTCTACCTGGGGGCGGTCAATGCCATCTACCAGCTGGGGCCCTCGCTGGAGCTGGAGGCCCGCGCCGAGACAGGCCCCAAGGAGGACGCCCTGGGCTGCACGCCCCCCGCCTCCTCCTGCACGGACACCCGGCCCATGGCCAACCTCAACAAGCTGCTGCTGATCCACCGGGCCAACGGCTCGCTCATAGTCTGCGGCAGCCGCTACCGGGGCATCTGCTCGCTGCTCAACCTGACCAACGTGGAGCAGCAGCTGTACTATGTGGACAACAAGGGCGAGAGGACCTACGTGGCCAGCATGGAGGAGCACGTGAACGTCGTGGGCGTGATGTCGACGTACGCCAAGGACGGCCGTGACTTCAGCGTCTTCCTGGTGGGGAAGGGCTTCGGCAACCACGACAGCGCCAAGCTGATCAGCACCCGCATACTGGAGGACTACCGCGAGTGGGCGGTGTTCGAGAGCATCATCGAGGCGTCCGCCGTGCAGACCACGCCGTTCCTAACCAAGTTCCTGCACGACTTCCGGCACGCCTTCAAGGAGGACGGCTTTGTCTACTTCCTGTTCTCGCGCTCGCTGGACGGCATCGAGAAGCGCAACGTCACATTCATCTCGCGCCTCTGCGAGAGCGACGACCATTATTATTCCTACACAGAGCTGCAGCTGAGCTGCGGCGCCAACAACCGCTACAGCAAAGTGCAGGCCGCCTACGTAGCGTCTCCGGGCAAGGAGCTAGCGAGCGCCATGTCGGACGCGTCGGACAAGTACGGCAAGGTCTACACCTGGGACAAAGTGCTGTTCATGGTGGCAAGCCAGGACGATGGCGGTGAGTCGGCACTCTGCATGTACCCGCTGAACGCCATCAATAAGCAGCTGGTGGAGATTATCAGTGCCTGCTACTGTGAGTCGGGCAAAATCGGTGATAGGATGGCGGTGGATATCCCGTACGCGCCCAAGCTGGAAATCTGTAAATCCAAACTTGCAGTAAGTGATCTTCCGTGCAGGCCTTGCAGATTCAATAACTTAAAATAAGATGATTTTAAATGAGAATTATTTATATGGCATGGGGCCCTATAATCAAACATGCAAGCAACAGTATATCTGCTAGCAATATCTGGGCCCATCTTACATGGTGCATGTGTGGCATAATATTTAGCCACTTCTTTTCTCTTTGTAGAGGGAGAAATTGGACGAATACAAGTGTGGAGGAGACTTCCTGCATTCCCCTCTGGTCAGCACACCAGAGTTTGCCCTCGAAGCCGATGCGGTCGTCACCAAGTCGGGCCTCCTGACTGCCGTGGCTGTCGCTGTGGAGAGTGACCACACCATTGCCTTCCTGGGAACCAACCAGGGAGAGGTGTACAAGGTAGACATCCATTCTGCTCTCCTGTAATCCTGCCCTGCTCTACTTAAGCCAGGTTGCACTGGCACATGGAGCCTTGAGGTGTATTGTAGGTCTGTCCCTGTAATTAGTCCTCCGTCTAATCCCCATGAGAGTTTTAAGCAACCTGGAATTTTTAAGCAAGCTTGAAATGTCAAAACATGACTTCTATTACTGTAGCTGACCTATTGTGGATAAGTGTGCTCCTATTGCTCCATCCACAATATATTTAGAGAACGAGAGAGAGAAATAATGTAATATGCATGCTTAGAGATGGAACAGTATGAAAGTTTCATGTCTCATTCAGAGTGACCGGAATTATCACAGTTAAAGGTATTATGGCGCTATTGTTAAAATGTGCTGGAAACTTTCAAAAGGTGCTGTGGACACCCTTACATAATTTAACCAAGTTGAAGCTACAAATAAATACAATATGTTATCTGCCCAAGTTCCTTATCCCTCTATGTAATTGTATCCTAATATACATTGCAGCGTAGATGTTGCAGTAGGCTATTAGCCTAACATGATGTTCATGATGTTATGTATAATCGCAAATATTTAACAATATAACAATTAATGCGAGCAACACAGTCATACCCCGCCCAACACATTTGACAACGCTCTCAAATCGATCAGTTGCTGTTGTGACAGGGTGGGCCTGCAGGGGTAAAAACAAAGCAAAATGTTTAATTTGTACAGTGCGTATTTACATTGCACTATCTATAAAAACACGAGCCGGAAAATGAAGCGTCAGCCCAAACGTCGACCGCCTCGCATGCCGGGCTTTTAACATGGTTGTCAACTGCATTCACCATGTTAATGTTGCTGCAAGAGTACACCTTTTTATAGACCTTTTTATTGGCAGAAAGTTATCGCCATATTGTCACACAGGGGTGTCCAGTGATCCTGTGAAACCACATGGATATGTGGTTCAGCGTTTGCAGCGTATGCAATACAAAGTTAATTCTGCTCAGGCATCACTCACATGGTTACCATAATGTATTTGGACATACTAAGTGCAACACTGGGGAAGTAATTAGCCGCTGCACATTATGCATTTAACTGTTCTATAATGAGGCCAATCCTATCCCACTTGTCTTTCGATTAATCCAATTCCAAGCCATTCAAACAAAAGATTGCTTTTTGACAGCTTTATGTCTCCCCTCTCCAGGCACATCTGAACACCAGCTCAGACCCGGTATACGGAAAGATCCCTGGAGTGACCACAGGAGAGAGAGTCAACAGGAACCTCTTCTTTGACAGCAGTCTCTGCTATATTTACATTACCACTGAGAAAAAGGTATGTCTGCTCTCAGTATTCAGATATATTTGTAAAGGGGCCACCAAACAGATTACAGTGGATGTTAAGTCATGAGATGTCTTCTTGTGTGTTATCATAGACTATGTGTTCCCTCCTTGAGTTTGAAAGACATAATAATAATACATTTTATTCAAGGCAGTCAAGGACATCATACATTACAAAGACAAATAATATACATACATTTGACTAAAACAGGAGCATACA
>JAOEGT010115243.1:0-12223 GCA_025447795.1 Speoplatyrhinus poulsoni | reverse complement strand
CACACACGACGTCACAGCAACATAAACACACATGATGTCACAGCAACATAGACACACATGACGTCACATAAACACACGTGACGTCACATAAACACACACGACGTCACAGCAACATAGACACACACGACGTCACATAAACACACACGACGTCACAGCAACATAAACACACGACGTCACAGCAACATAAACACACACGACGTCACAGCAACATAAACACACGTCACAGCAACATAAACACACATGATGTCACAGCAACATAAACACACGCAACGTCACATAAACACACACGACGTCACAGCAACATAAACACACACGACGTCACATAAACACACACGACGTCACAGCAACATAAACACACATGACGTCACATAAACACACACGACGTCACAGCAACATAAACACACATGACGTCAAGTCAAGTCAATTTTATTTATATAGCCCTTAATCACATTGCAGTCTCGAAGGGCTTGACGTCACATAAACACACATGACGTCACAGCAACATAAACACACATGAAAACTACACCCGTAGCTGCTAGTGCGACGCCTAAACTACGGCGGCTGATGGCAGTGAGATACATGCAGATATAGAGATAGATGTGATGTTCTTGGCCGTACCTGGTACCCCTGTATGATGCCGTTGTGGGCTTGGTGGGGGGGAGGCTCCCAGCTCAGGTGGACAGTGTTGTTCTGCTCACGGTCGACCGCCACGGACACAGCGAGCGGGGACGCGCTGGGAGCTGTGGGAAGACGACCGCCTATATGTCTGAATTATTTTAGCATGCTGGATGCTCAGTGAAACAATGGTGGAAACAATCTCATGCTGTAAAAAAACACATTTCCTCTATGATGGCATGGTAACTGAAAGTGACTATTCCACTTCTATTCCCACTTTCCATGATCCTGTCAGAACAAGGCCTAATTAAGCAATAACGAGCCATGTGACATTCTCCCAACTCTGACTTCCTAAACAGCAGTGGAATATTTAGTCGTTGTTGATCTCTTAATATATGTAAAGGTGGTCAGCAGGTTGCTGTGCAGTAAATTAAGCCTCACTCTCTGACACCTCATAGGATGCTCTGGCAACGCAGGCTAGGGCCCATGGGTTCTAGACTGCCTTGTAGAGCAGCCTCTCTCTGCGTGGGAGATCAGGGTTTGATTCCCTGAGGGGAACAGACGATCTCCGTCACACGCACCTGTCTCCGGGACCGCAAGGTGCCTGGTGTTGCTCTCCCGTCCGTACAAGTCGCCGGCGTACGGTCGGACTTTGAACTCGTACTTGTAGCCTCTCTTCAGTGGGCCGACCTGGCACTGGAAGTCGGGCAGCTGCACCTTCTTTGCTGCCCAGTCTGAGCTGGCAGGCAGCAGCGAGCGATAGAGCACCTCAAACCCGTCGAGGTAGTGTGGCTGGCTGAGCACTGCCTGGAGCTGCTGGGAGCAGGGGAAGCAACTTACTACATGTGATAGTTAAAGGTGCAGTCAGTCATTCTGCTAATTGAACTAGAGCCCTGCACAGGACTGGAATCTTAATCCCAGTGACTCTTAATCCAGTTGAATTTCTGACTGCTCTCGCAAACAGGAATACACTTGGTGTTTGCACACTGCTGCTACATTATTTGTGACATGTTAAGACATTTGAAAGGAGTCAAATGATGCCCCTTTTCCATTTGTTGACAGTTCCATGAAGTCTTAATGAATTTTATGTGACATGGTTATGTGAAAATACCGCACAGATTATTTAGAAGAACTCATTCCAAAGCCCATATATATTGCGCAACTGAAAATGCTTCGATTTGGTGACTTGAAGCTTCGATTTGCTCTATGCAAATGAGCCATTGGTCACCCCATGGATGATTGGCTCACCATGCCCCCTCTTCTATGTAATCTGCTAGCATGACTTTATTCACCACCACCACTGGAAACAGTTGAGCTGTGTCGGGACTATTTCTTTACTAAAAGAACAGATGAATAAAAACGGTTGCAACATTTTCAACTAGAAACCCTTTTTCAGTGTTTTCCAGGCATAACACTGCAGCTTCATTCTGCCTAGCCATTACATGGCATGGATACTGGTACGGGAGACAGAATTTGGGGGTCGTCGTTGTTGTGGAGCTCTACTGGGCTCTGAAAATGTAGCTGCCTTAAAGGTAAAGTCAGCTATTGCAAGCTAATTGTATGATAATACACTTTTTGTCAAATTCACCAAATATCTCCTCGCATTTCGCTATCTTACCGTTCTCTATGTGTGCTGAAAAAAAATATTATATATGGTTTTTCCATACAGTACCTTCCACTGCACTTGGGACATGTTGGAGGCAGCGGCCATGACTGTAACACTCTCTAGCGCCACCCGCAGGGCTGACAGCTCTCTGTGGAAGTCCTTCTGGTTGCTGTTACTTGTGTCTAGGAAAACAAAGTAATTGTTTGTAACTATTAAAGCTCATAGGAGGTTTGGGTTACCAACCAACCAATCATTACGAAGTCCTGCCTTAGCAGGCTCATCATTGAGTCAGCGAGGTGTCAATCAAAAGCAGCACCTGTACTGTACACACACATATCACATATCAACATCTGATATGGCACATAGGTGCCTCTAAGCATGTCAGCGCAGCGTCTGGAAGCCTGGATGCGGGGAAGTTTAATTGGCAATTATTGTTGTTACTAGGCATGGGCAGTTATCCTGGCCAAAATAATTGCGATAGACAATATTATCGAGATTATTATTAAACTCTTAAAATGTTTGTCACTGACACGATGTTGATGTATAGTATATTGACGTTCTGACCACAATGTGCACATCAGTGACCATTTATTTTAGGTGTTGTCGGCAGCTGAGCCAAAAATAGTGCTTCACATAGCATACAAAGAGAATAATAAAATGTATCAGGGAAGATACCACACTTAGAATTTAAAGTAAAGCCACTACTGACTGGACTGTTGTAAATGATCATTATAAGCAATTGTTCGCTGTTGGGGCATGTAGAGTCAAGCTCAGAATACAGCTACCGAACTGTCAGTTTGTGCTGAAATACTTGTATAGAGCTGCATTGTGTTACAGTATAGAGCTGCATTGTGTTACAGTATACAGCTGCATTGTGTTACAGTATAGAGCTGAATTGTGTTACAGTATAGAGCTACATTGTGTTACAGTATAGAACTGCATTGTGTTACAGTATAGAGCTGCATTGTATTACAGTATAGAGCTGAATTGTGTTACAGTATAGAGCTGCACTGTGTTACAGTATACAGCTGCATTGTGTTACAGTATAGAGCTACATTGTGTTACAGTATAGAACTGCATTGTGTTACAGTATAGAGCTACATTGTGTTACAGTATAGAGCTGCATTACCTTCGACCGACAGCTGTGCGCTGGCAGAGACACTGCCGACGTCATTGACGGCAGTGCACGTGTATGTGCCTGCGTCCTGGGAGGTGACATAGTGGATCTGGAGGCTCTGGTCTGGACTCACTAAGTACCTTCACACACACACACACACACACACACACACACACACACACACGCACACCTTGTTACAATACCTTGTATATTACTTTTACATTATTTCACATAATTAAAAAAACATTTACTATTACAAATTGAAATTGTCAGTTCAAAAATTTTCAAACATTTAGTTAAATGATGAATGCAATAGTACGGACCCAAACCAAATCCATGGCGGAGACCTTGGCTTGACTATACCTTCAATTGAGCTTAAGGTTTTATGCAAGCGTTTGAGAGCAGTTCCACCGAAGAGCTCTTAGACGGTGATGAAAGCCCTTGAAACCAAACCCCGCCAATAGCTCTTCCTAAACCAGAAAATGTCCTCAGCATAACTGATGGTTAAAGACTAACTTTCTCTTGATTCCTGGGGTTTCAAACATGATTAAATGTTCAAACATTTAGTTAATGATTAATGCAATAGTAAGAATATATTATACATACGTTAGAATATTTTTTTTCTTCCTCGTCTAATTAAAACATGTCGAATCCTCAATTCACTCCCCCACTCTATCTAGTCTGCCCCTCCCCTACCTGGGGGTCCAGTACTCTAGCTTTCCCTCCCCCCCTTCCCCCTCTCCCCCCTTTCCCTCCCACACACAAACACTGATCGGGGGTCTCTGAGAGCACTGTATAGGACTGGGAAAACGTTGTGCGTCCGTGGAATGCGGAGGTCCGTTGGCGGTGTGTGTGAGAACTGTCGGCCTACTTCCAAGATGTCCTGTCCTGTCCGGACATGTGCGGCAGGCAGGCTGAAGCCCAGTACGTACGGCAATGTATGTCCTGCTACGCTCACAAATGAGGGTTCTGTGTGTATACTACATATATATTTACAGCTAATCTCTTAGTTACACCAGTATTGCTCACGGGAAACATTAAGATATAAATCTCACTGACTCCAAAGCACGTTGGTTGTGTGCACAGCAGTAGCCGGCGTGCCTACGTGAAGTGTTCTCTGAACAGCCCAAGTGCTCCATGTGGCACAGAGCCACACATTTAGCATACCGGGACCTTTACCGCATCGAGAAGGGCCCCTTTAATTAACCTCATACCGAGGCTTTACCGCATCGAGGAGGGCCCCTTTAATCAACCTCATACCTGGGCCTTTACCGCATCGAGGAGGGCCCCTTTAATCAACCTCATACCTGGGCCTTCACCGCATTGAGGAGGGCCCCTTTAATCAACTTCATACCTGGGCCTTTACCACATTGAGGAGGGCCCCTTTAATCAACCTCATACCTGGGCCTTTACCGCATCAAGGAGGTCCCCTTTAATTAACCTCGTCCCCCACACAGCAGTCGCACACGGTACTGTACCTGCCGTTGGGCAGCGCCCCCTGCTGTCTGCTCCAGAGCACGGCAGGGGCCGGGTCTCCCGTGACCCGGCAGTGGAAGTGGGCTGACTCCCCCACCTTAACCGACACGTCCTCAGGCTCCAGCACCCACACAGGCTTGGCTGGGCGGGGTCAAAGGTCAGGGGGTCAGGGGTCAGTAGGGCAGCGCCCATGCAGTTATGGCAGCACCCGCTCTCTCTCTCTCTCTCTCTCACTCACTAACTCACCCACTAACTCTCTCTCTCTCTCTCTCTCACCCACTAACTATCTCTCTCTCTCTCTCTCTCTCTCTCTCTCTCTCTCTCTAACCCACTAACTAATAAGGTCATAATAATGAGTCTAATCCAGGACAGATTCAAGACATAATAATTTGTCTAATCCATCACAGATTCAGGACATAATAATTAGTCTAACCCAGGACAGATTCAGGACATATTAATTAGTAGAATCCAGGACAGATTAAGGACATAATACTGATTCTCACCCAGGACAGACAGTCGTGCTGCCCGGCTCTCCCGGACCCCGGCGGTGTTGCTGGCCACACACACATACACCCCAGAGTGGTTCTTCCCCACCGGCGCCACAATCAGCTTGCCCCTGACCTCCTAAGGATGAAGGGTAGGCACAATGACACACAGCGGGTTAGGTTCACGCTAGTCCCAGCCTCTTCCATCAGTACTTTCAGGAAGTGCTACCGTCAATTTTCATTGGCTGCTAGCATTGCCACTCACACACGGTGCGCCACTGGTGAAGTGCTTTAGCTACTCATTTCATTTTTTCCATGTATTTATTTTAAGCAGTAACCATAGTTCCTTACTTATTTATACTTATTTTACATATTTCCAAGTCTGGCTGCAAACAGCCATACTCGTGTTGTTCAGGCTCCCAACCACTTCCTCTGTATAAAATTAACTTGGTCATTGAGTTACATAGTTGGCTGACGTGCACGTCAATCAAAATACATCTCCTGTCAAGTACGACAATAGTGATGTCACTTCCATTGACAGACAGCCTTCTGATTGGATGAACCAATGAGAGGCAGCAATTAAAAGTGCTTTTATTGTCAAATACACGACATGTTGCAAAATGTGTTCTCTGCATTTAACCTGTCCCTCAAGGGAGCACTGCTGCTATGCAGCGCCCCAGAGAAGTCACATGCAAAATCCACACAGAAAAAGCCCAGGACGACCGGGGTTCAAACTTGGGAACTTCTTGCTGTGAAGCCACAGTGCTATCCACTGAGCCACCGTGTTTTTCATCAGCATGTTGCTAGCACTATATGGAGTTACTGGCGTTTGGCTAAAGATGTCACCTTCCACACATTAATGTGTTGAATAAGGAGCAGTAGGTTAGCATGCAGTATAATACTCGTTCTAGTAGAGCGTGCTTACTGTGTAGTGGCGGTCGGCGCTGTCGATGGGAAGGCCGTCCTTCCTCCAGGCTACGTTGGGCTCAGGGAGCCCCGCCGGCGGGGCACAATGCAGGACCGCCACCTCCCCCTCTGCCACCTCCACGTCGCTGGGCTGGACCGGGAAGTCTTCCTCCAGCACTACGACAGGCAGGTCAGGTTTATTTGCATATAGCTCTTGATCACAGCAGTCATACCATGTACCACAGCCTTAGCATTGACCTGACGCCCTGCGCCATCTGGTTTGTTGTACGCAAACATCTGGTTTGTTACAAGCAAACATCTGGTTTGTTACCAACACGTTCTCATTCCCAACTCGTCAAACATTGCAGCTTGGTCAATGGCCGTTCTCGTCAATTTTCGAAGCATTCGAAAACCTTGCAATCTCAGTGCAAGTATTAGCTCCTGTTGTAGATAAATAATCAATATACAATCGAGACATGTTGAAACTTAATTACTTGTATCAAACAAGGTCAGGCAAGGTCAGGGTCAGGCAAGGTCAGACAAGGTCAAGTCAGAGAAGGTCAAGTAGTGTCAGGCAGTATCAAACAGGGTCAGGCAAAGTCAGACAAGGTCAGAGAAGGTCAAAGAAGGTCAGGCAAGGACAGAAAAGGTCAGGCAAGGTCAGACAAGGTCAGAGAAGGTCAGGCAAGGCCAGGCAAGGTTAGAAAAGGTCAGGCAATGTCAGAGAAGGTCAGGAAGGTCAGACAAGGTCAGGCAGGGTCAGGCAGGGTCAGGCAGGGTCACACTCACCTGTGACGTACAGCGTTGCGTTGCGGCTAACCGCACGGCCAGCGCTACTCTGCGCCACGCAGGCGTACGTCCCCTCGTGGGACAGCTGGCTCCGCCTCCCGCCCCCCGGCCCCCCCGCCACCACGCTCAGGAAGAACAGGCTGCCGTCCGACAGCACGATGGGCCGCTGCGGCTGGCCACCATCCCTCCCGCCCGTCTCTAGCGGCCGGCCGCCGCGGAGCCAGGCGATGTCCGGGGCGGGGCTGCCCTCCGCCCGGCAGGACAGGGTGGCGGGACTGCCTGCCCTCACCACCACGTCGGACGGGTGGTGGATGATGAGAGGGGCCACGTCCTCCCCCCGCACTCTGGGGCCTGGGCGAGGGAAGGGGGGCATGGGATATTTATGTTAGCTAGTCATTGTATTCTTCTGGTCTGGTACATTTAATTGCATAGCGCTTTGGTGGACACCTGCAGCTTTTAAAGGCGCTTTATAAACACATTTGATTTGATTTTTCATTTGGTTGAAGATGCTCTATGTCAGGGGCTCCCAAACCTTTTTATTTAGAGAACCGGCAAACAAGCAAGTACCGGTAACGTAATTTTAAGCTAATGCTATAGGTGTCTGTGCCAAATATTTTTGACGCGGCTAAATAGGATGTCATCCAATCAGGAACAAGTAGGCTATTTTGCCACAACCTTACTCTCGACCAATGAGTGGAACAACATGCTAGTAAAGCGCGGAAGCCTTTCATTGATATTCTTCATTCAATGGCAGCTTGCAATTTTCGCGACCCATTCACTCCCACTCAGTGACCCACCTGTGGGTCGCACCCCACAGTTTGAAAACCGCTGCTCTATATGATATTTCCAACAATGTAGCAGCAAACATATATGTCCCATGTACAGATATAGCGGAGTGATGGTGTCCTGAGCAGAGAGTGACATTACACTCCCTCTGTGTGTGTGTGTGTTTGTAATACCAGCTCCTCTGGTCTTTATTAAATAGCAGTAGTGGGAGCATGACATGTTAGAGCATGTGTGTGTGTGTGTGTGTGCGTGTGTGTGGTCCATATGTTTTGGTCTGTCTACTGGCACCAAGTCATGTACACATTTTAAGGGGTATTCTCAGATTTCCACATTGTTTACAGTAGGTCACAAATGTGTATAATCAAGGCACTCCCCATGGTGAAGCAGATTAGAGACATTATTAATGAGCAGAAGATATAAATCCATCTTTTTATCACTACTCTCTCTGAACGAGCTCAGTGAAGTGGGTAGGACTAAGGTAACTGTACAGACTGCACTCTTGATTATAAAACTGTAATATTCACTGTGTTTATTTCTATTCTGTAGAGAGAGAAGTCGCTATGGAAATATACTGCATTTGTCCATGGTGCTAATGCAGAAAAGTGTCTGTTACCATAGTAACTGTCCTGATAATATAAAACCTCTTAAATTACAGAATACTTCCTCACACTTTTCATGTCAATAAATAGAAGATTGGCATATATACATTATATACTGTATATAATATAGCGTGGCGGAGTACCGGGATGCTAACCTGCTCCCCTGTACAGAGAGCAGATGCTCTACAGGACATGCATAAACTCAAAGGCTCTAGCATGTCTCACCAGAGCATCCACGAGGTGTCGGAGAGCGAGATTGAATTTACAGCGCAGCTAACTGGCCATCATTACACTACCAAATAATAAATATCGTATTTCTTACTACCAAATTTGGCAACAGGAAAAATGTAGTATCATTAGTGTTTACATTTTAAATTTGTCAAATTGCAATGCAGAAACATTCAAGCATTGTTATTGTCAGGTTTATTCAACATGCCAATTTGCACTGAGGACATCTGTCACTATTATATACTGTAAGTATCGTATTATATAGATCCGCACCCATGTGGAGTCCCTGGTTGAGGAAACACCACCCCTGCCTCCAGTTAGACGGACAGCAGCAACAAACAATGCATGTTTGCTGCAGGCAGAGGAATGCCATTGTTTGCTGTTCCCAAGGCCCTGCGTGACCACATGCCAGGAAGTGAGCGGGCTTGTTGTGATCCACTTCCTGTACAGGACCAGGAAGTGAGCCTCAGGAAGGCCATCCCCAACACACCGCATCAACAGCTCTACTTCATCAACAGTACATTATCACCAAACAAAAATAACCGCTTCAAGACAACAATGTGTGAAGGATGTAGATATGGTAATGTTGTAGCCTACTGTAAACATTTTCTGGCGTGTATGCAAAGCACGCATTTCAAGATAAAAGTTTGTCAAGATTTGAACTAAAATATTATGCAAATATTTTTGACTTGGCATAATTAATCAGAGATAATATATCTGATCAATCTCTCTATACTGTATGTAGTCAATAAAATGTACAAATGTCTTTGTGGTGAGGAAGGTTCAATACAGTAGAAGACATTAGGATGCCATGAATTCACATTATGGGTCCAAATATTGTAGTCTACATGTGAATTTACTAAGTAAACTATGTAGCCAAGAGAATGGGATTTTCAGTTGACACAAAGTAAACACAGTACCTGTGCCCCCAACAACAAGACACTGTTATCTGTCACAAATGTAAGCTAAACTCAACCTTATTAAATGTCATTTAAAAAAAAAGATAAGTGGATGAAGATATTTGACCATGCAGATAGCCTTATGAATCTTTAGTTTTTTAACGCTTGTGACAGTTTAAAAACTAGGACAGAGCATCACAAGATTCGTTATTTTGCCATTATTCAAGCATGTTAAAACAATAAAGTATACTAACATATTAAATATGTAGAAACTTGGTAGGATACAGTCTAGAGGAGCTGTAGTGATAATACATTTTGAAATATATGTCTCATTCATTGTCCAACATTATGCAAATATTGTATGTAGTTGTTGAATTTAAAGCAAATCATATGCGATATAGGCATAGGCTACTAAGTGATAGTTCTATAGCACACAACAAGATAACATATTGGTACTGGGATGTACGTTGATCACATTAAGTGTGATCAAAACATAATGAAAACATAATGAAACGTCTCAAAGAAAGATGTGCAGCCTACAAAGCAGCCTACATGAAAATATAGGCTATAAGATAGTAAACATTAAGTAAACTATTAGCCATACCTGTCATATTAGCAAATACTCCGAAAAAAGATAATATTTGAATAAACGCGCTCCTGATCATTATAAATATTTTCCACCGATAAAGGGACAACTTTAAGTTGTTAACCAGCTATTAATTTGCACGTTCTTCTTATTTTTTGTTGCAAATGAAAAGCGTATCATGTTTTAATTACATATTCCAAGATGTCCAAATAAATGACTTCAAATGACTGTCCTACTTGAAGTCTGTTAATCAGCGCCGCCAACTATTCGTATTCTGTCTGACCAGAGTGCGCTGTGGCAACATTAAGCACGGGAAGTTCGTTTTATATTGGAGGTTCACATTGTTTAAGAAAAACGTTTTTGAAACGATTATTATTTTTAGAATCAAATCAACATTGGGTATAGTGACTTTTATAAACAATGGATGATTTTCCGTTTCTATTAAATGGTAAATGGGCGCATTTATATAGCGCTTTTATCCAAAGGGCTTATTATTTAATTAACACACTATCCACATACTTAGTTTAACCAACACAAGTCTGATATTACATACCAATATAAAACTAACAGAATCTGATATTTTGATACTCTTTCTAGGGAGAAACAGCAGGGTCACAATATATAGCCTATATACAGTATATGTGTGTATAGGCTATAGTATACTGTATGTAGTATATATATATATATATATATATATATATATATATTGTAGTATATCCCAATGATGTTAGGAAACGTCTACAGTCAACTTGTGGTGGCAGTTCTGTCAACACATTTTGGAGGCAGGAAGTTCAGAACCTCTTGGAAACAATGGGAGGAAATTAGACATATCTAGCTCATCTATAGGTGCAGTTCAAATGAGTGGAAGAATGTCACTTCTTAATTGTTTGGTATTCCTGTGTTTACTAAAAGTAGTACATGTTGTGAGATACAAATGATCAATAACTCAATTCACAGTGTTACTTTATTTAATATTGTCAATCGAAATAGTACACAAACACCTGAGCTATAATAGAGATTCTTGTGAATGAAATGAGGAAAAGGATCAAACGTAACCTTAAGTGACCCCCAAACCTATTGTCATGTTCCACGATGTTCAGTGTCTTAAAGCAACGGAAGACAACGTGCCTTGGTTTGAGCCTGACACTGACAGAGTAATATACGCCCCATACGTGAATGGTTACTAAACCTAATCCTTAGATCAACTGCAAAGTAAGAGCAAAGAGAAAAGTGAACTGGCGCTATAGTGCAGCTAGTCCATTCCCTCCAATAGCCGGCATAAATAAGGCATTGTCTGGTGACCCCGCATTGTGAGGGACAGAAAGGGCTATGTGATGGATGCGCATATTGATCCAACGACTAGGGACCGAACTTCACAGGACGTGCCCAGCTCTCAGCCAGCAACAAAGGCTTCAGAGTGGATGAAGGATGGGAGCTGCTGCTGAACATGGCAGCTCCTGGGAATGTTCTGGTGATGGAGCGGCTCTTTCACGACGTATAGTCTAAAGGTCAGACGAGCTACTGGAACGGGCAAGAGGCATGGATGGCGTTAAGGAGACATGATTGTGTCAGAAATAGTAAGCAATGTTCTTAATACTAAATACTATGAGGCTTTTTGAACATTACTTCGTAGCTTCCATAAATGCAGACTGTGAACACAGTTAATTGTATTATTATGCAACTATTTTTTATTGTAAATGATTGCAGCCATGTAAAAATATTTCTAATAAAAACCTAATTTGAAGTTAACATGAAGTTAAGATTATCAGTAACATTCGGTCACGCCACTGGATTTAGCTTTTTTAATTACCTGTGTGGAAGACCAAAAATAATGCTTATTTATTTACGCTGTAGTTTTTCAAAAATGGATTCTCCATACAACTGTCACAAGAAACAGCTACAGTATATTCTCATGGTTGGACAGATTATACAAATTAATGCATATATTAACAATACAATTAACATGTCATTGTGACACAATTTTCAGGGTTTATGTGCAGGTTGGATTAAACATGGGGAATGAGTCCTTACCCCAAGTGAAGGAGTTTAAGTATCTCGGGGTCTTGTTCGCGAGTGAGGGGACTATGGAGCGAGAGATTGGTCGGAGAATCGGAGCAGCGGGAGCGGTATT